>BQNB010049406.1:0-42049 GCA_026074375.1 Tanacetum coccineum
ACTGGAGGTTCTGACAAACGTAACTGCTTGATATTATCATCAAACATCATCTTGTAAATATAAAAAAAATGGCTTATGTACAATTATGTGCATAACCCAAATACACGTCTCAGTGCATTTTTCCTTAGCAATGAAAAGAGACGTCTTTTCGGTATTGAGCTACTCTAACAAAACATTCAAAGTTCTGAGCTCATGACAATGGCTTGCAGTTATTTCTGACTGCAACCCGCTTTTCAATCTGAGGAATGCATGTCGTCAAAAAGACAGCTGTTCCTGACAATGGGTAATTAATTTTTCTCGGGCATGGATTATTTCATATCCATGCATCATAAGAATAAGTGTACGTTTCAGTGCATTTATTTGTCAAAATAAGAGAAATCTTATTTCAATTGGGAAAAAGTTGTCTTCATAATGAATCAATATTTTCAGTAATCACGAAAAGATTTTCCAAGATAATTCGTCCTCTCAAACAATGACTACAGCTCTTTAAATAGAAAACGGGTCATTATTTGAGGGGGAGAAAGTGTCAAATAATCTTTTAAACGGTCTTTCAAAATAAGTCAAGGATTAAACAGTTGAAGTTTTTGATAATGACAGATAACAATTTAAAGGGAGTTAATTCATATTAACTACATGTGCCTTAGATGTCATTTGCTTCAAACTTTAGGGACTTATTTGCAATTGAAGACTTAGTGAATTCAGGCTTTAAACTACATACGACTAATATTGCCAACGCGTCATAGTTTGTAAAAAGACTTAGGAATGTTTGGAAATTCTTTCGTAGTTTAAAAAGCCTTGAAACTGATTCTCACGGGATAGATTTAAGTTTATTAATTCTGCGAACACGATCTCAAGCATGTGTGCATATAAGATTTTTCTGATTCTGAGGTATCGAAAACATCAAGGGGAAGGAGTAAATACACTGAAAGGTACAACAACTACACGTGATAGAATCCATAGCCTTATTTAATTGTAGGCCATTCCGGGAAGACAAATGTCTTATCCGCAGAGAAAATCAGTGTTTTATCGTGTTACTTTCCGGTGCGCTATTCCAACCACATAGGAGAAGAGATATCTTGTCATTTATGGTATGCATCAGTTGAGATACCAGGGAAATGTGTTGTCAGAAGATTGATTAGAGCGTGAGAAGATTGGTTACTGATTCAATTAATGCTTCCTTTAACAGTCAATCACCAAGCGTGTTTTTAAAGGAGTAGAAATATTTGATCAAAGAGGGACATATTGGTATGATAAGTATGATAATTCCTCTAGTTAGTCAGTATCTGATAGAAAGAAAAGTGTACATTTGGGACTTAGTTGTCTTAGGTGTTATCAGTTCGTCTACTGAGAGGGAATAATTGAGATATCCGGGACTTAGTTGACTTTGGTGTTTCAATTCATATCATCACTATCATGTTAAGAGAAATTAGACATCCGGGACTTAATTGACTTTGGTGTTACGGTTTCAAATTAATTATGTACTTCATTGATTTGGGCGTCAGACTTCAAGTATTCTTAATGCAAATTGTAAGAAGGCTATGAACCTACTCAAGAAAGGATTGCTGATTCAAGGGGAAGCTAAGACAACTTCCAAAAGGAGAGTATCGAGACGGACTACAGACTGCTTACATGGACGAGGTCTTGTCTCATACATAATCTTGTGAATATATAAATGTGTAGTGTAGACTTAATTATAGGCTAATATAAATAGTGATTGAGTACAAATTTTCAAGAATTTCTTAGAAAATTCAAAATCTTTCAAATTACAGTACTCAGCACTATCTTATATATCCTTCAATGATTGAGGGGGAGCATTAATATGTTCCAAACACGGCTTGTGAATAATTGGCACACTTTTCTCCGAAAGTTTATAACATATTTAAATCAATTGATATCCAAAATGTCAAATGATTTGAAATTTTTGATAAGGGGAGAAAAATGTGATTAAAATATGTAATGTGATCATATTACTCAAGTGTATACTCCACCAACATGTGCTAAACAGTTTCGAATACCGATGCACATGTTGAGGGGGAGCTTTTCTGAAAAGCAAAAACAATCGGGTACTAAACACTTTGATAGTTTTATCATAAGTACCTGATTGAGTTTTTCAACAGTGATTTTATGGCAAGGTGAACTGTACCAAAAGACTGACCATGTATTTACTGTTATCGAAGTTATAAGGATGGTAAGGTTAGGTACTCGTTCCCATGATCCTGCCAGAACCGGAGGGATCTACCCAGGGACTATCCACTAGTTAGTGTAGAAGTCCTTAGGTATGATAAAAAGGAGTAAATGTGAGGAAAAGGGAATAGTGCCGACTGAGATGGAGCTAGTACTTGAATAAACCCAACAAGGTTCTAGTCATGAAATCTTGGTAAGCACTAAAGGGGTTGAAGAATGAAAAAGAATTGTACGGATAAAGGGTGTAAAGAAAGAAGCCCTCCATACACTTAGGCAGAAACCGGGTCAATACATATGCTGTCAAAATCACTAAAATGATTGCTGACATTGAAGTGACATCATGGACCCAGTGATGCAATGCACAACCCTCCCAAGCCACTCAGAATCTCTCAAAAGATTTCTGTTTCATTTCTCACGGAGACTAAACATGTAATCTACTGACTCACTCACTCCGAGTAAGTCGGTATTGAAAAGGTGGCAGTCAGCTCCAGCCTCCGATCACTAAAATCAAAACGCACTTTTGAGTCTAGAGCCAAGAGATCATCAATTAATCTCGTTAGGACAATTCCAATTTACTTGTTATTCACACACTGTGATTACAAGTTTTATCATAAGAGTCCTACGCATTATCCTTGTGATTTTGCCAGAACATCCGAGTGATACGTAAGTATTCACAGTGAAGATGGAAATCCTGCTTGAGCCAACTTCAAACAAGCTCATGGTAGGTGACTTGTGAGATCCTTAATGGATCAAACTTGTGAAAACTGGAAAACAACAACGGTGCGATTCTACATGAATCAAACTTGTTCCAGTATACGAATTGACGGTTATTGGACTTTGGAAAACAAATAAAACTTTCGATGTGTTACAAAACTCTTTTGCAAAGTATCGCATCGATTGTTTTTACAAACCAATTTTCTCTTTATTGCTAACTGTTTTATTACAGGAACATTTAAAGATGGAGATGGAGATACCGTGTTCCAACAAAATCAAGTTCATAACCGCGTGCTCATTCTCAAATGACACATTCGAAGATATCATGAAAGCTCAAGTATCTATTTTTAAAGCTTCCGTAACTCTGAATATTCAAGCTTTCAAGATCAAGAAAAGTGTGAGCATATCATTCAGAATGACACAAGTTCACAAGACGGCAAAAGATCACATGATGATGATTAGAGATTATGATTGGATGATGATCTCAAAGAAGCTCAAAGATCACATACAAGTCAAGCTAAAGCCTAAAAGTCTAAAGTTCACTACTTCAGATTCACAAGATACAGATCAATGAAATCAACGTCTACGAGCTATACATAAGATTAATCTGAAGATTGAAGATCTTAAGTTTAGTATTTTCAGGGGTGACCTCCCTTAGGGGGAGATTGTTAGATATTAGAAAAAGACTCGGTCACCCCGTGTATTTTACTATTCATTATAGCTTGTAGTTTAATAGTTAAACGTACGACTTTCGGTATTGAACCGTGTACTAATACCCGGTGTTTTGTAAGAACTATAAATACCTCTTCCAACTTTGGAAGAGGTAAGCATCTATTCATTTTACACACACTCTTTAGTGTGTTTTCCTTAGTTTCTCTCTACCATTCTCTCTCTCTAACTTTCTCTCTCTAGATCTCTTTAGATCTATACATGTTTGTGTGAATTCGGGATCCTACACAAACCTAGTTTGAGCATCTACACCCCCCAATATGGTATCTTAACACCTGGGACCACTACCTAAACCAGTTCCCTAAGGACTTGGCTCATTAAGTGTTGCCATGGATTGGGTCATATTGTTATTACCACTGTCCTGCTCTGCTTCTAAGCTAGAAGCAGTAGTGGCAGCCTTTTCCATTATGTCACCCAACTCTTTATCGACAGCCTCATCACCAACCTTTTTAAGGGGACCACTAGACTGAGGTATCTTTGTATCTTGACCTCTTTTGATTTTCCTAGGTATTTTGCACATCACACACCTTTGTTTGATGTTACATGTCCTTCCATTCATTCTTGACTACATGTTGACATTATTAGCCTCCCCTCAATTCAATACCAGATACTCAATATGCCAACCTACAAATATTAGTCCAAAACCAAGAATACACAATCCAATGTATTTTCTTGTTTAACAGTATTAATTATGACTAACAGTTTTAACTAGCAGTCTTAAGTATAACTAGCAGTACTAATTATACTTAGCATTACTAATTAACAAAACTAACAGTACTAATCCTGTACAAACATTACAAAGACACAAAGAGATTAAAATTCTAACGATTTAGCATTCCAATACTTGCAACCAAGTAGTGAAACCTTCTAACATCTAAAGATTTTGTAAGTAAGTCTGCAAAATTGTGATCTGTGTGGATTTTAACCACTTGAATTAACTTTTTATCATAGTAGTCTCTTATAAAATGATATATAATCTCAATGTGTTTTGTTTTAGTATGTGAAACAGGATTCTTAACAATACATATAGTACTGTTATTGTTAATATTAATCATGGTGTGCATAAAATTATACCCATAATCTAGCATTTGATTCTGAATCCAAAGTACTTGCCCATAACAACTAGTAGCAGCCACATATTCAGCTTTAGTAGAGGAGGTGGCAACCACAGTTTGCTTCTTGAACTACCATGATATCAATCTGCACCCTAGGAACTGACAACTTCTTGTTGTTGATTTCCTATCTAAGCTTGATCCATCATAGTCACTATCAGAATATGCCACCAGATCAAAGGGAGAATTTCTAGGATACCAAAGGCCCAGTTTAGGTTGGCCTTTTAAATACCTAAAAATCCTTTTCATAGCACGTGACTGTGAAACTTTAGGTGTAACTTGGAATTTGGCATATGCACATACTGCAAACATAATGTCTGGTCTTGATGATGTAAGATACATCAATGATCCAATCATTAATCTATAGAGATGAACATCAACATCATCACCATCTAAGTCCTTGAGAAAAGGCTTTTCTGTATCCATTGGGGTACTTGCTATCTTGACATCTGTGAAACCAAACTTCCTTAATATCTCAGCTACATCTTTATCCTGACTGATAAATATCCCATCTTCTCTTTGCTTCACTTGCAAACCTAAGAAGAAATTGAGTTCTCCTATAGAACTCATCTGAAACTTGTCATGCATCAGTTTTTCAAATTCAGTACACAACTCCTTGTTTGTAGAGCCAAAGAATATGTCATCAACATAGACCTGTACAAGCAAAATATCTCCTTTTTGCTTCTTGATAAATAAGGTCTGATCTATCTTTCCTCTTTGAAACCCATTGTCTAATAAATACTTGGCCAAGGTTCCATACCAGGCTCTTGGAGCTTGATGTAAACATACAGTGCTTTCACCACCTTGTAAACTTTGTCAGGATAGTCAGGATCTTCAAATCCTGGAGGTTGACATACATATACCTCCTCTTCAATTGTACGATAAAGGAAAGTACTCTTCATATCCATCTGATATACCATGAAGCCCATAAATGAAGCATAAGCTAAAAACAGCCTTATTCCTCAATTCTAGCCATAGAAGCAAAACTTCATCATAATCTATGGAAAACTAGAAGGGGGGTTGAATAGTTTACCGCTTTTTAATTTAAGGTTTTAAAGTGTTTGTAAAAATTTTAGATTCGACTTTATGTGAATTCAATACTTGCACAATATAAACAATATACCTATCTAAACAATTAATAAGATAGTATGAGAAAGTAATGCAAGACAAGAGATAAGAGTAAGAACAATCAAACCACAACGCGAGGATTTATAGTGGTTCGGCAATGAAGCACCTCTTCGCCCTACTCCACTCCCCTAGCACCTAACTCGAGAGTTGTATTCACTATGTCAACAAGCTCCCTTATGGCAGAGAAAACCATACACAACGTTGCTTACACCGATTTATGACACAAAGCTAAATGTCGAGTTCTAATCTTAGCTAGAACCAATCTATCACCACACAACTTCATTACTTGTTCACGACTTCACAACTTCACAACTTTACAAATTCTTTACAACTTCAAGACTTCTTCACAACACTACTTATATCACAACTATCTAGCACTACTTGGTAAGATCACCACGATCTAACTATACTTATAAAGATCGCCAAGATCTAGCTACTATACAACTTTACAAGATTTACATGTTATGATATGAATGCAATAAGATTGCATCAACACACAAAGGTGTAATACTTCTTTACTTGATGATGGAAGTATTCTTCTCTTGCACTTGAGGAATTGAGTTTGGATTACTTGGAAACAAAGCTTTATGATTAAATTATCAAAGGATTTTAGAGAGGATGTGTGGGCTATTTTGGGCAGAAAGAATGAGTGCAAAAGGTAAGAAAATAGTGGGGAAAAGTCCAGTATTTATAGGACAAACTGGGGGAGCATCTACCTAGGGGAGGTCCCCTTAAATAGGTGGGCGGTCCCCTTAAAATTAAGGGGGCCGCCCGTGTATTTAAAGGGGCCGCCCTAGACTAGGGCCTCCCCAGTTTGTGTTTTACGTAAGGGGGATTTTCTAGAGATTTTCTAGCCGTTTTAGGTCTGAAATTTTGAATTTCAAAATGATTATTTTAAATAAAACATTTCTTTTAATTGTAGAAAATGTTTTGTAATGTTTATAAAAATGTTTACAACATTTTATAAAAGTTTGAGGTTGAATAAATTTTTTCCTTTGATCATAAAATGCATATCATAAAATGCATTAAGCATTTATTTATTCATACCTTTAAGTGATATAATTATCGAAATGAAAATTCACTACTAATTACTTGTTTACGTTTAATTTTACATTGAACATTTTATATTTTGTGATTATCAAAACGTAAAGATGTGAAAATTATTAATAATGTTTTTAGGCATTATATTTTGTCAACAATCTCCCCCTTTTTGATGATTACAAATTTAAACTCATTAAATGTAAAATTATTTTTAAACAAGTATTTAGTGAGTTTCATGTCATTTCTCCCCCTTTTTGTAGAATCAAAAAGACATCGTCGAGAATTGCTAGTTAGATCGACGGAATAATTGCTCCCCCTTGATGTGTGCTCCCCCTCGTTCGAGGGCATCAAGGAATCGAGCTATGGTTTCTTGGCTACAAAACGAGTTAGAACAATACAAAAATTTCTAACATGTAGCAAGAAGGAAGGAAAAATATGACAAGTGCAAGCAAACATCAAAGCAAAATATGCTTCATTCATTTAGGACAATGTGTGTGAATAACACACAAGCATACATAAATAGAAAAACAAATATGCTTTAGAAGCATATTAATACATCATAAAAGAAAATCCTAAATAGCCATAGAAGGATTTTTGACTTGCTTGCGACACAAAAGGGTTTGACGATTATTTGTAGGCATATTACGAAGTTAGTTGGTTGTTGATGGAGAGTTTGGAGCGGAGGCGGTTGTGGAAGGGTAATCTCTTTAAACTCTAAGAGGTGGATGTGGTCGAGTGAGGAGGAATTCAATCCAATTGATATCCTCACTTAAAGCAAGGAATTGTTTTTGGGTGAAGATGCAACAAGGGCAATACCCAACATGGGTTTCAACTTGGTTTATGTTGAGAGTGTGTGGTAGGTTTGGAGAGTAAGGTGATGAGGGAATGTTGTTTTGTTGTTGGGAGAGATGCATGGCTAAGAGGTTTGATAGGTCTTGTAGTTGATTAATGTCATCAACTAGGCTTTCTCTACTTAGAGATGGAGGTGATGTGTGTTGAGTTTGGTTGTCACTTAGAAGTGGAACTTTAGTGTGAGTTTCATGTGAGTTGATGGGTGAGATGGGAAGTGGAGGATGTGAGATAACTTGTTGTGATGTGGGAGTGTCGTTAATGTAAGGATTTAGTAATGCTTGATTGGGGTGATTGTTTTCTTGAGATGGTTGATGATGAGGAGTGAGTGGTTTTGGTATTAGTGTAGGTAAGTTTACATTGAGCCCATTGAATGTGTTACAAGGGTTTAGTTTCTTCTTCCAAATGGGTTTCACACTCATTTTGGCTACCCTTGATGGTTTGGATGTGGGTTTGTTAGGAGATGTCATTGGTGAGGATGATTGTGATGATGATGGATGAGAATGTATTTATAGTGGAGGAAAGGTTTAAATTGGGAAGAATGAACATTTAAAGGATCAAATCCAAGAAATGTTTGTGAATTTAGGGAAACAGTAGCTAAGTCTAGAGGGTATTTGGTTAAAGGGAGGTGAAAATACTGTTTTACCCGTGTTTGCCTAGGCCGGTCCCCTTAAAATTAAGGGGGCCGCCTACTGGCATTTCCTAGATTTCCCAAAATTTGATTTTTCTCAAAATTTTGTGTGAGGGTTTCTGTTTTGGTGGTTAATTTGCAGCAAGTCCATCCTTTTATGGCAATTAAGATTTTTAGCACATAGCACTTAAGCATTCAACATTCTACATATGTATGACAAGATGTAGGATAACCTATTTCACATAATTTTGGCATATACTCATATATGAATTGAAGATCATAAGGGTGAAGAACATATGAAATAGTAACTAGATATAATACACAAAGAATTTTCCTTGATAAGGGGGTTAAGTTAAAAACGAACCAAACTTTTGTGCAAATCCTAGTGTGTGCCTAAGTGCGACAAATGTGGAGTAGCGATTATTTCGACACTAAGACATGTAAAACCTAAGAAATAATCCAAGTGCTCCTTATTTAATTTTGCTCAACCAAGATTGTCGAAAATATATATTAGATTATATACTTTTGACAACAAGTAAGAGAACATTATGCATATGTGAAAATTGATTTTCATGTGCTCCTAGTTGTGAGAAAGACTTTTTGGAAAATAATAGATTGGGATTATTGTATATATGTATAATGAGATATGCATTTGGATAGGAGAATTTGTAAAAGTTTGCTTATAGACTTTTCTCAATCTTGTGATTTTGTGTAAAATAGAAACCTAGACACAAAAAAAATTGCCAGTCAGGTGGGTGGTCCTCTTAAAATTAAGGGGCCGCCCTTTATGAATTAAGGGGGCCACTAGTATGAAGTTTTATATACCTAAAATATATATAAAATATAATACTTTAAAAGAGTAATTAAGAAAATTACCAAGTTACCCTTGATAAAATTCACTCTCAAAAATATATATAATATAATATATAATACGTATATTAAACCGGATAAGTATGATCACCCGGGTCGTTTATCCCAACGACTAGTGAAATTGAAACCTCGTTTAAGTTCGGATTCTGATTTGAATGAAGCAAAGATATTTTTTGAAATTCTATAACTACTAAATAAAAGCAATGATTTAAAAATTTAATTAAAAACGCGAAACGGGACACTAAAACTAAGGCCAAAAACTTAAATTCTATAAAATTAAACCTAATTTTTATTTTCCTTTTAAAATGTATTCTAATTAGCTAAAAACGAAGTTTAAAAAAAACTAGGACGAAAATGGAGTTAAAACGAGGATTAAAATTGAAAACCGAGAACACGAACGAAACCCGTTCTTTAAAAAGATGAATTTTTGCAAAATAGACTTTACGAAAGTGAAACTAATTTTCCTACGAACTTTATATAAAAAGAAAATTTTATAAAAAAGATTTTTATTTTTCTGATTATTTTTCTATTTTTTATGATTTTTTAAAGTTTTTAAAGAAAATAAAAGATTAAAAATACTGAACTTAAAGTAAAAATTCTAGAAAAAATTCAGAAAATAGCTTAAGCTATTAGAAACCTAGGAAAAATAAGCCCGAAGTTGTAGCTTATGAAATAAGCTACGAAATAAGCTTAACAGCTTATTTAGCTTATAAAACTAAAAGGTGTATAAAGGATTAATTAAAGAAAGAAGTAACGGATGAGCTATTGAAGCAAACTGGTTAAGGCTTTGGTGTTGTGTGTGGGAGGTCGTGGGTTCGAGGCAGGCAAACCCCAACTTTTTGGACTTTTATTTTTTTTACTTTTATGAAAAACTAAATACTAGGACTTATAGAAGACACAAAAATAAGCTACTTTAACAAAGGAAACATAAGCTAAAACTAACTTATAAGCTCTAAAATAGCTTATATAAGCTGCTGTCACAGTAAGTGATGTTTTGGGCTTATTCTTACTTAAATAGCTATAAACAACTCAAATTAAGCTCAAAATGGAAAAGGAAAAGTGTCCTAAGAAGCTTATGAGGTGATTAATCTAAAAATGAAAAGAAATCTAATCTTGCAATACTAGAAAACAACTAAAAGTGAAGATGAAAGAAGCAAACTCAGGAAATAAGCAAGTAACTCAAAATCCAAATAAGCTAAAAAAACTTAAAAAGCTAAACTGGACTCTAAAACTTTAAGGACTGATTAAACTACTTATAATCTATCTAAATAAGCTATAAATTCTACCACCTTAAGCTAAGATTCAAAAATTAATAAGCTAAATTACTACCCTACTGTTTTTGGCTTTTTATGAATTTGAATGACTTTTGACAGCAGAATTAAGCTAGGACAATAAGCTAGAAAATGAAATTTAAGTCCTAATCTATATTAAGCTATACCTAGACTAGAAAATACTAAAAGATGAGCTATTAAACCCTAACTTTGTTGACTTAATTTGGGGCTTAAATATCAGCAGTACTAAGTAACTTAGTACTGCTGATGCACTTTGCACAAATGCAAAGCTATAGTGCAGGTTACTAAAGAGTAAAGCCTGCACTAAAACACACTCAATTTGAGTGTTAGAACACAAATTAAACACTAACCAAGCCTTATAAGGCTAGGATCAAAATTAGCAAGCTAAGATCAAAAACTAAAAGTGCCCTGGTGCTGGAACCAACATAATAAGCCATAACTTTTTGATTTCTTAAAACTAACTTCTAAAATTTAATTCCCTATTGATCTTAAGCTAAAACACAACTAACTCAAGTGAATTGATCAAATTAATTTGACTTTTGCTAGTCAAACAAGCTTATGCCAAACACCCCTTTAAGGTTAGATAGATTTTGTTAAGCTATTGATTTTGAAAACTACTGATTAACACTTAACAACTAGATTACTAATAGCTTATAACTAACCTATTTAACATGTTCTAACAACTAATTAAGCTAGAATCTATGATCAAAGACTATTAACTAATATTTTTGGTTTTTTAGCTTTTATGACAGTTTATAAAAATCTATGATCTAGGTTGTTAAAAGTAAAGACAGATTAACTATTGTAACTATTAAGCTAAATAAAACCTAATTAAGTAAAAATTAGCAAACTAAATAAGCAAATAAGCATATCTAAATATGCAAATATGCAAATATCAAACTATCTAACTACTTATTTTAAAACTAGAAATTAAAAGTAAATAGTAAAGGAGAACTTACAAGTAGCTTTCAGCTTTAGAACTGAAGCTTGTGTGCTCTTTATAGCTTATCTCAAAGCTCTGAGCTTATCAAATTGATAAGCAGTAAGGGTCCATGAGAGCCTGTCCCATGTTTGGCTCTCCTCCAAAATTACAAAGCAAAGGTAATAAGGACTTAAGATGATTTTTTTAGGTTTAATATGAAAAAGGTAAGATTAGCTTAATAATAAGCTTAAAGACATATTAAGAGCTTATTAAGCTTAAAGGGCTTATGAGCTTTTAATAAGAAAAATGAGAGATTATTAATTAAGAGATTTAGAAAGAAAAAAAAAACAACTGCATTTCATTATAAAAATGTTGCTTACAATATTTAAAAGGAAATTACAAGTAATTTAAAGGTATATTTAAGCTAAAACTCTACTAAACGCTACTTTTTTTTTCGTAGTGTGAAGAGTGTATGCCCTATTTATAGCTGCCTTGTATCCTTCAAGCCTCTTAGGTCATTCCTCCTCCTCTCATCACCATCCTTCCATTTTCCCATCATTTAAGACTGAATTGTGGGCCGATTGATCAACATGTTACAATATAAGGATGCCACGTGGCATTCCTTTGATGTGACATTGTGCTAGTTCTGTGAGTAGATTAGTGCAAAACCCACATATTTTTGTGCTTTCTCCTCTTGTACATGATCCTCTCTTATGCGTCTTGGCCAATAGGAGCTTGATTTGACTGATTTGTCCATGATATCTTGATATAGACCACTTGAATAGACGTCTTTGACCCTCAATTTGGAAAAGCCCTATGATTTTGACCTTGGGTAAACACGGGGAAGACGGGTGAATAGTAAAAGGATTTCGCGCCTTTTTTGACTGTTAAAACTGTTGGACTTTGGTATAATTGCACTTTCAGTCCCTCTCTTTCTTTCCTCTCTTTCTAGTTATAAATAACTTTGGGAAAGTGCAAGTTTGGTCCTTGGAGTTTATATAAAAGGAAAGTGGGCTAGGATTTGGGCTTATTAGATCTGGGTAAGGCCCAATTAGAGGAGGGGACATTTTTGGACTTTTGTGAGAGTTGAGGGACCAAAGTGAAACATTTTGAGGATTTGTCCTTTTGTGTTTGACTTAGTTTGACCATCTTTAACTGAGGCTTGACTTTTCTGGCTTCGGCTTTGTACTCTTCTGATTCTCGTGACCGTGCTTGCTCGATTTTGACTGTTTTCTTATGATTTTAGATATATCCGTACCTACACACACAAAACACAAATACAAGCATATTTTTGCCATTTTTGGTCTGTTTTTGGGTTTAATTGGGTTATTTTAGGTATTAATGGATATGTGTATTCTACACTTATCAATCGTCATTATCATCTTCGTCGTACTGATCGTGCTGTTGATCGCGACGATAGATATCACGAAGATCCTATTCGTTGTATGGGATTGAAGATTGAGATCCCTGAGTTTACAGGTAAGGTTCACCCGGATGATTTTATTGATTGGTTAAGTACGGTTGAACGGGTGTTTGATGTGCGAGATATTCATAACAAACTGAAAGTGAAACTTGTGCCATCAAGCTTCGACAACATGCTTCATTATGGTGGGATCATGTTACTAAGAGGCGACGAATGGAAGGGAAATTGAAGGTTGAGACTTGGGAAAAGATGAAGAAACTAATAAAGGCTAAGTTTCTACCAGAAAATCATCGTCAAGAGGCTTTTCTTGACTATCATAATATGTCCCAACGGAACATGACTGTGGAAGAGGTTATCAATAAGTTCGATAAGCTTCGTATGAGGTGTGAGGTAAGTTGAAAGAATGAGTCAAGTGTCGCACGGTTTTTGGAGTTACCCTTAAGCTGAAATTGCTGATATTGTAAGTCTTCAACCTTATTGGACCTATACGGATGTTTGTCGTTTAGCATTAAAGGTTGAAAAACATATTAAGGCAAAGAGTAAGGGTGCCAATAGTCATTTCACCCCACCTACCAGAACCACTCCCCCTACAGCACCTAAAACCACCACCCTCACAACCTCTGTTGCAGGTAATACTAGAGAACGTGTTAACAATGCCCCTCGTTGTTACAAGTATAGTAGGATTGTTCATTATGCACGTGACTGTCCAAATCTAAAAACACTGGCCTTTATACCTGATGACGCAGGCCCGATTTATGATACCGATGCAGAACCTGAAATAGATGAACCAGGTGATGAGTTGGTATATCCTGATCGTGGAGAGGTATTGGTTATTCAGAGAGTCTTAAATGTGGCTGTTTCAAAATCTATTGATGATAATTCGTGGCTTCGTAACAACATTTTTAGAACCAAGTGTACTTCCAAGGGGAAAATTTGTGATATGATTATAGATGGGGGCAGTTGCGAGAATGTCGTTTCTACATATATGGTTGAGAAGCTTATTTTAGTTAACTAGACCAAATGTGTCACTCAAATAATCCAATTTCTAATATATCAAAGCTTATTTTGTTAATCAATTCACGAAAGTGGATTTCTCGACACAGACGATAAAGATCACAGACAAATCTTTAAAACCACATAGATCATAACGGGTCTTTCGACCTATACCGATATGATTATATAATCTAAGTTGATAAGCAAAACCGATAAGATAGGATATAATAGGTTCGCAACATAAGCTTGAGATTAAAAAGATCACGATCATACCAAACACTTATTCATTATCATAACATCACCGAGTAGTCAGAAAGATTTAGCCTCACCATGCTTAAGGAGTTCATAACATAAACTTGATTTTGATAACAGACTGAGGTAAATTCATTCTTTTACTAAACTAGTATGATGTTCTTCGTCGTTCTTGGTGAGTTGATCTTGATTCTTCAAAGGATATGATGTTTATGCTTGGAGAATGCTTTGGAAAGTGCTTAGGACTTCATAAGGGGGATAAGTGTGTGTTGATTGAAGAATGGATGAGAGGATAGTTGAGAGATTTGTGCGGCGTACTTGGTGATTAAATGCGAGGGGAATTAAATGTTTAGTGAAGAAGTGCAGCGTATAAAGGAATTTATGCGGCGTACTTAGGGTTATAATGTAGTAGCATTTATGTCTTCATTTATTCTTTAATGTCAGATAGAAAGTACGGCGCACAAAGGAAATTATGCAGCATACTTGTGGAGTTAATGCGTTCAATTGACTAAGTCTTTAATTCCATTGACTTGAGGAGAAGTGTGGCGCACAAGGGATAAGTGCGGCGCACATTTGCACTTTTGAGCTTGAACTTTATCTTTTCTTGTATATGGTCTTCCCGAAGTGTATAAGTACTCGATCTTTGTTGTGTTTGAGCTCGGGATATCTTCAAGCGAACCTGCACATATTTCATGCTATTAAGTATCGAAAGTTCACGAGAAATGATTAAATATATACAAATAACGCCACCGAAACATGTATAAATTGGACGTTATCAAATCCCTCCACACTTAGTTGTTGCTTGCCCTCAAGCAATCAAAGCGAGAAAATAAAATGATTTATCGTGACGTGGAGAAAATTAGATTTTTACAAGTGTTTATAGGTTTAGATAACTTTTCAGGCATTGACATATAACTAAGCACCTCACATAGGGAATGTGTTTGATTTAGAATTAACTCTGATAGGGTTATATATATTTTTGTCAAAACACTTAATTTGCACAGACATAAACTAGACAGCTACCATTGGCTTGTACTTGACACATAAACCTGACCGAAGGGCAGAACTTGATACTGAAGCTGGAGCATATACTAATCTTCATGTGCCGGAACTTAAGCCTTTATTTGTTTGAACTACTATATATATTACACATTTTTTTTGAATGGGATAATAATAACTAAGGCTTGGCACAAAACTTCATTTTTCAACATTGACTTTTTACTTAGGTATTTTAGCAACAAAGCACTAAGTGAGCAATTGCAAGACAGTGAATTGTAGGAATTCATAACTATGATTAATCCGCTTCGGTCTAGCATGATGATCAATCACAAGTTCTCTATGATGCTTCTAAATTAGCGGCTCACTCAAAATTAATTATCACCAAAGCCAAATGCCTCCAGAAAAGGCAACAAAACCACATATACACATCCATGAACGATGGAATAATACATTATTATTGCTCATTCCTTAAGTCAGAAACAAGCTAAAGGTATCAATTATCTTGGGTACCAAAGGTGGGTACCCGAATATTCTAAAGGCTTATAATTCTCACAATTTAGTGGACTGGGTTGTGCTAGCTATAGTGTCAATCCAGTTAGATTTGCCTTACTAAGAGCATTTTTTTTAATTTTGAAAGCATATATATATTAAGATTTTTGTTTTTGAAAGTATGAGTTGGTAAAAAAATTTTGGGCAGGCATATAAGGGGTTAGGTCGAAGAAAAAGAGAGAGGGGTTCCCCACATCTGTCACACCAACCCAATTACCAATTATGCACCCCTCCACACATAACGATTCACCTAGCCCACCAAGCGAAGACCTGATAATCGAGAACACAAATTAAACATTAGGTTAAACCGAAACTTACCAGGGCATAGAGATAATATAGCCGAGAGAGCTATCCTTAGTAGACTTCATAATTTTACAAATCTTTAAGCTATATTACCTACTTAAAAGTAAATACACAAAAGCATACAAAAAGAAAATATTTTTGTTGTTTTTTTAGAAAATAAAATAAATGATATGAATGGAAGAATGAAGGAGGGACTCCTCCACACTTAAGTGAAGCACGGGTTACCTCCCGAGAAGCGCTTAATTTTTAAGAGAGTCATTAGCTAGACTCGAACTTTGTGAGTTATTCTTTGGGAAAGAAGGGAGTGACTGCTTCCCTTTGGTCATTATAATCTTCTTCTTCATGATATAGTTTGAGTCGATGGCCATTAACAATAAATGTTTTCTATCTTTTCCATAGAGTTCAACATAGCCGGATGGATATTGATATTTTACTACGTATGGTCCTAGCCAACGAGATCTGAGTTTCGGCTGTATGAATTTATACTTTGAGTGAAAAAGCTGAACCTTGTTTCCATGTTAGAATTCTTTTCTCATTCTTAATTTTCTATCATGCCAGACTTTGGTTCTTGCTTTGTATAATCGAGAGTTTTCATAGGCTTGATGTCTAAGTTCATCTAATTCGTGTAACTGAAACATTCTTTTTTCACCAGCAGCGATGAGATCTGGATTACAATTCTTCAAGGCCCAGTATGCACGGTGTTCAATTTCAAATGGTAAGTGGCAGTTCTTTCCATATATGAGTTTGTAGGGTGTGGTACCGGTAGGTGTTTTGTAAGCAGTGCGAAAAGCCCACAGAGCGTCATCAAGTTTTCTTGACCAAATAGCAGGATTGTCTTTAACAGTCTTTTCAAGAATTCTTTTAAGAGCTATGTTCGTGTTTTCGACTTGACCACTAGTTTGAGGGTGATATGATGTAGAGAAACGGTGGTTAACTCCATATCTTTTCATGGTCCTTTTCATTATTTTGTTGCAGAAGTGAGTACCTTGGTCGCTGATTAGAGCTTTGGGCATTCCGAATCGGCAGAATAGTTTCTTTAGGAAAGTGATAACCACTCGGGCATCATTGGTTGGTAAAGCTTAAGCTTCGGCCCATTTAGGTACGTAATCAACAACGACAAGAATGTATTCAAACTTATGCTATTTTAGGAATGGTCTCATAAGGTCAATACCCCATACATCAAAAATTTCACATACTTAAATGTTATTTAAGGGCATCTCATCACATTTCGATATATTTCCCGTCTTTTGGCATGCTTTGCAAAGGCTAACTAAAGTATGAGTTTCTTTTATGATTGTTGGCCAGTAAAATCCTGAATCTAGGACCTTTTTAGCGGTTACATTTGGTCCATAATGTCCACCGGTTAGTCCGTGGTGATATTGATCTAAAATTATTCAGGTTTCTGGTCTAGATACACAGCGTCTGATCATACCGTCAGAACATACTTTAAAGAGGTAGGGTTCTTCCTAGAAGTAGTGTTTGAGGTTAGAGAAGAATTTGTTTTTTTGTTGGTACGCCATCCCTTTTGGTATAATATCAGCTACCAAGTAGTTTACAAAATCTGCGAACCATGGTTCATCTTTAGTGTTGATTTCCATAAGGGTTTCTCCAAGAAAGTTTTCATCAACATCACTATCATCACTTGACTCGTCATTTTCAATTCGGGACAAGTGGTCGGCTGCAACATTTTCTGTTCCTTTTATATCCTTGATTTCTATGTCAAATTCTTGTAAGAGTAGTATCCAACGAATAAGACGGGGTTTTGCGTCTTGTTTATTAAATAAATGCTTTAGAGCTGAATGATCGGTGTGAACAATAGTGTAGAATACTAGTAATCTAATGATCAAGCAAGAACAAGAATGAGATGTGGGTTGGGATGTTAGAGAAAACTTGGATGGAAAATGGATGAATTGTATAAATGAAAGTATGGGAAAAATGGAACAACCAACCCTCTCCAAGACTAGGAGAGGGGTATAAATACTACAATAGGGGCCGGCCATGGGCTGAGTTGGGCCTCCCATGGGCCTTGGGCCGGACTAGATTACTAATCTAATCATTATACTAACTACGAGCTAAGACCTGTTACAACTTGGAAGTGACCGACACTTTTCGTGTTTCCAACAATCTCCCCCTAAGGGAGGTCACTCCAATTTATTAATTTGGGTTGTTCTTATTTATTTAACAACTTTAAACCTAGCATCTATGCTTTATCCTTAGTCTTTTAGCTCACACTCTTACTTTCTCTTGTGAATATGTTGTAGTGATCATTGACTTCTTGATTGAGCTTGTTTCCTTGAAACTTGTATTTGGACATGTGAACTTGAGCATCTTGAGATCATCAACCAAGCACAATCACTACGCCATCTTGAAACTTTGCCATCTGTGGACTTGCGACTTCTGGACCGATATGCCATAAATATTAGCGTGTGGGTGGGGGTATTGCCATTTTTGAAAAGCTTAATGTTGCATCTTTCATGAATTTTCATTTAACTTTAACACTTCGACACTTTTCTAGAAAGAAGTGTGGTATGAGTAGCGGAAGTCTTGAAACATGTACTTGAGCTTTCATGATGACTTTATGTTTGTTGGTCGGGTATGAGCATGTGGCTATGGATCTTGTGAGACAGCTGGAATCAGGAACCTCCGCCACCATTTTAAGTAGCCTGCATAAAACAGTTAGCAATAAAGCAGGAGGACGAATATGGCTTTGTCATTCGACCAGGATTGGTTGGAGAAACCTTCGGATCCGTGAGGATCGACCTGTGATCAGATAGATTCAATTTAGAAGAGTTTCCCCCCCCCCCCCTTTCTTGAAGGAATTCAGCTGAAGTATTGAATCTTTCTAACACATAAGTAATGAGATTCATCGTACACACATGTTCTCATTATGAAACGCTCAAAGCAGACAGCACGATAGAGTAAAACCCTGTGAGTTACTATCTCACCCGATTGATATAGAAAATTGAAGTTTGAAAATCAAATCGGTGTAAATCACTTTAAAAAATTGGTTTGTGACACACACCGAAAGGTTTATCAATGTCAAAAATTCACTAACAACCGTTGATATCCATTTCCTGGAACAAAGTTTGATTCCTTATAGAATCGCACCATCGTTTCCTTTCCTAGTTGTCACAGTTTTGATTCATAAAAATCAGCACTCAAGTTACCTACCATGAGCATGTTTGATGATGGCACAAGCAGGATTTCCATTTCATTGAGAATGAATTCACTCTGATGTTCTGGCAAATCACAAGGATAATGCGAAGACTCTTAAAATTGTATGCTTGTATATACTCATTGTGTGACTTAGCAAGTATAATTTGACAAGTGTCCTAATGAGATTTATGGATGATCTCTTTTGGCTCTAGACTCAATAGTGCACTTTGATTTTAGTGATCGGAGGCTGGAGCTGAGTGCCACCTTTTTCAATATCAACTAACTCGGAGTGAGAAAGTCAATAGAAATGAGTGTATCTCCGTGAGAAATGAAACAAGAGTCTTTTGAGAGACCTTGAGTGGCTAGGGAGGGTTGTGCATAGCGTCACTGGGTCCATGACTGTCTTCAATGTCAGACAACACCTGAGTGTTTCTGACAGCATATGTATTGACCCGGTTTCTGCCTAAGTGTATGGAGGGCTTCTTTATTTTCACCCTTTATCCTTACATTTCTTTTTCATTCTTCAACCCCTTCAATGCTTACCGAGACTTCATAACTAACACCTTGTTGGGTTTGTTCCAGTGTTAGCTCCATCTCAGTCGGCATTATTCCCTATTCTCACTTTTTCTCCTTTTTAATCATACCTAAGGACTTCTACACTAACTAGTGGATATCCCTGGGTAGATCCCTCCGGTTCTGGCTGGATCATGGGATCTGAATACCTAAGCCTAACCGCCTTATAACTTCATAAATTTAAGAACATGGTCGGTCTTTTGGGTATTTCATCACGATCCTTCCAAAAACATTGAAAATTTCAATCAAAGTGTTTGATATAAATATCAAAAGATTTACACTTTGAGAGTTTTTCATCATCACTAAAAGCTCCCCCTTAACATGTGCATCGTAATCGTAGTACATGCTAGGTATGGAGTGCATTGAGTCCATTTTATTTGATCACTTCTGTCAGTATTCATTAAGTCCAGGTTAATCACATTTTCTCCCCTTATCCAAAATGTTAATCCCTTGATATTTTGGATATCAATTGATTAACCGTTCGGGGACAAAATGAGATATGCCAGCAGATTGGAACATATTATTGCTCCCCCTCAACTTTTGAGGGATTATAAGATGATGCTGAGTACAATTATTTGAAAATTTTGAATTTACTAAGAAATTCTTTGAAAAATTTGTACTCGAGCACATCTTATTTTTCACCAAAAAGTCTACACTAGTAATGAACATATTCACAAGATAAATGTATTTACGAGGATTGACCTTTTTAAGATGAGAACAACATATGATAAATCATATGGTCCTTTGTAGTAGCCGTAGGTCACCCCCGTATGGTCGTCCACCGACAAATCTCTCCAAACTCCTCATTATCCTCCTTGTCTTTAGCCTCTTGTCAATCGCCTGGATCATAGCTCTTGCGTTTGCTTTGTCACGTTGGCTCCAAAAAGTCTGTGGCAAATACTCCATTCTAATTCCCTTGAGGCGATCATTTAGAGCAGTCCGAACGTCATCTAGAGTACCATCGCTGAACTTGTGTAGTTCGTCAATGCGCATTCGGTCCATTTAACACCTTTGCTCGTTCGGTCCTTACTACAGTTGCTCCGTTCTCGGCCCTCACATGTAGTCAACTCGTTCGGTCCAGTCAAATAGTCGCTCGTTCGGTCCTTTCAAAGAGTCACTCGTTCGACCCTCACAAGATTCACTCGTTCGGTCCTCATTTGGATACTCTCGTTCGGTCCTCATTAGGACACACTCGTTCGGTCCTCACCATGATTTACTCATTCGGTCCTAACTAGCACTCACTCGTTCGGTCATCACATTTAGACACTCGTTCGATTCACAACAAATTACTCGTTCGGTCCATATGGGTTATACTCGTTCGATTCATACAATTTTTAATTGTTCGGTTTCTTAAGTTTGTGCTAGATCGACTCTACATCTTATATTCTATTCTAGTATATCCATTAAAACCACGATATTACAATGTCACATTACAAACATATAATATTTATGCATTTATCTATTCAAACGAGCACAAAAATAATCAAGAACAGTATTAAATCACAAAGAATACTAAAACTCGACTAGCCTATACATTTATCACACCTAATACAACAAAAGCCCTCAATCAATTTAAGGATTTAACCAAGTTTGATTTTAAGAACCCTAATTTTATAATTAGGGCAACTTCAATCAAATGCGGTGAAATCGTTTAATTCCTTTAGGATTCGAGTTGATTAGGTGAAGAATATCAAAATTTCAGTTATACCTTCGAGATGAAACAGAGTGAAACAGCTTGATTGATGTGATTCGAATGAAAAGTGTTCGTGTGTGTGTTTGAGTGTGTGTTTGAGTATGTGAACAGTGAAGGGGACGAGTGAGGGGTGTTAGTGTTAAAAAACCAATTTTAGCTTTGACACATTTGGCCCCTCATCTTAACACTACTTATTATCTTGCAATTATGTTTTTATAAGGTATATTTAAGTTAAACAATAAGACACTTGTCCTTAATGTTTTATACTCTATACCTATAGATCTTCTTATTTAGCAATACCACACCCTAAGGCTAAACCAGGTACACATAAAAACAATCGAGTTAACAAAATTAACTTTCTATCATGAGATATTACGTTATCATTTGAAAATCTTTTTCCCTTTTTACAGCTCATTTGATCATGACAAAGAAATTTGACATTCTCTCACCCCTCATAACAATGACCCGTTTTCTATTTAGAGAGCTTGTGACACTGTTTGTAGATAGTCAAATGTTTTTGAAAATTATTTTCAGATGATGGAATGATTTTGTATGTGGACAAAACAACAAACACCCAAGATAATAAGATTTCTCTTATTTTTTCACATAGATGCCTGAAAACGTACACTTATGTGAATATAGCAAGCACGGGTTAATGATGCAAAGTAATCACAAGCTCTTTGCATGGTATAAGGTAGACCAGGCCCGAGAATTAATTCCCGTTGAGAGACCAGATTTCTTTTGAGATTACTTGCCTTAGATGATGTCCGGGTTTGCTATCTGAAATAATAGCAAGCCATTTTGCATGTTTTGAAAACATTTGAAACTTCTGCTCAAACTTCATTTACAGCTTTGTACATTGTTAAAATGACATTTTCTTCTAAACCGTAAATGTTATCGATTTCAGAAGACATGCCATTGTAAAACTTCTTTTTGAATTTTTCTCATTTTTTAATTTTGTATTTTGTTTTTGAAAAATTTATATAAAAGAAAATCTTTTTGGTTTTTGATTTTATATTTTTCTCCTTTGATTTTATTAAATTTTTTATAAAATTTAAATATGAATAAAAAATTCTTTTTTGTGTTTTTTGATTTTAAGTATTTACTTATTATACAGGATATTTGAATAGGTACCACCACTATTCATAACTCTCATCTGCCAATTGTTTCAGAGTATCGGCGTGTAAAACTAACTCCGCATTTCCCCAGCTTGTTGATAAGAAATTCAATTCTTTCTCGGCCAAGAGCTTTTAGTGAAGATGTCCGTAGTTGTTATTCCGTATTGACAAAGTAAGTTCGATCTCACCAATTCTCAACATGCTCCTAGATTGAGGTGAAACCTGATGGTCTATTATTGGGCCTTGGATCTGGATATGTTGAACGTTGTTTACAGCATAAGGCAATAGCGCTTTTGTTATCACAGTACATTGGAATTTTATTAAATCCAAAGCATAGTCTGGTCAAGTTGAGATCTCATCCAAGGCCTTGGCACAACAAGCGGATAGAGCAATTATTCAGCTTCCGTACTAGATATCGCAGCGCTTTTCTGCCTTTTAGACGACCAGCTTACAAGTCTATCACCCAAAGTTGTCTTACTGCAGATGTACTTACGGGTGTTATTTAACAACCAGCATGATCGCGATCTGCAAATGCTGTTAGTACAAAGGAAGAATCCTTCGTATACTAAAGACCCGATGAACCGGTTCCTTTTAGATACTTGTTTTACCAACTTTGGAGCCCGAGGACTCTCTCGGTATGGGGGATGAGCATCTTAGCACTATTCCTGAAAAGGAATCGGACGAATTCATAAAGTCTAGTGTTAAGGACCTTGTTCCAATCCCAAGTGAGTTCGAGGATACATCCAAGAGTGATAGTGATTGTGATTTACCTTCGTGTGATGATTTCTCTCCCATTAACGTTTATGAGGAAAAATCCGTGACTTTCTCTAACCCTCTCTTCGATTCAAATGATGATTTTACCTCTAGTGATGATGAGTCACTATCCGATGAGGACGTTTCGAAAGATAATGTTAAAATTTACTCGAACCCTCTTTTCGAATTCAATGACGAATATATCTCTAGTAATGTAAATCCTCTTTTTGATGGGGTGTTAGAGAACATCGAGAGTAAGGACTCTTATGTTTCTAACCTTGATGAGATGTCTTTGTTAGTCACACCTCTTTCTGATGCTAATGAGGATGAGTGTTTCGACCCAAGAGGCGAAATTAATGAAATCGATGCTTTTCTAGATATGGATATTTTCTTTTCAACGGATATTGAACAACGTTAGTGTTATGCCCAAAATATTGAGTCGAACATGAGTTCCGTTCATTTTCTATAAAGTCTCGGTCAATCAATAGTTAATGTTGTAATAGGACGTATCGGAAACGAGCTCGATAGTTAATCTAATATTGTATAGAGTTTCGGGTTAATCCCAAGCAAAACCCGAGCCTCGGGTCCTAGTAAAATATCCGCCGTCACATTTTAAGTTCGGGGTATATAAGGAAACTTTTTCCACTTGAAAATAGTTTGTTCAAAATATCTAAGAAATATCTTTTCTTTTTCTCTCATCTCTCTCTCTAGTTTCTCTCTCTAGAACAACTCTTTCTTTCTCCTTTCTAGTTCTAATTTCGTGATCGATTGTATGTTATGAAGTGATAACGGGATCCTACAATTGGCATCAGAGCTACGTGTGGATTCGTGGTTGATTCGTGTGGTTCAAACAAGATCAAATTCAGTAGTCAAAAAGAAGTCAAAAGAAAAAAAACAAACCCAAATTTTTGTGGCTTAGGATGTGTGAATGTTTATGTTATTAAGCAAGATCTAGGCATAAGGTAGCTAATTGTGCAAGAGAAATCAAGTTAAAAGGTCAAAAAGGGTGATTATTAGGCGATTTTTGGTGGAAAAAGTCATATTTTTCGTCGTTGCGTTTTGACTCTCTAGCAAAGTTCTATTTGCGTTTTGATTTTTATGTTTGCTTTTGATTTTTTTTTTGTTGCGTTTTTGATTTATTTTTGTGTTTTGCTTTTTTGAGTTTTTTTTTATTTTTTTTTTGTTGCGTTTTTGATTTTTATTTTTTAGTTGCGTTTTGATTTTTTTAGTTGCGTTTTGATTTTTATTTTTTAGTTGCGTTTTGATTTTTTTAGTTGCGTTTTTGAAATTTTTTTGTAGCGTTTTTTGATTTTATATTTTTAGTTGCGTTTTAATTTTTAAGTTGCGTTTTGATTTTTAGTTGCGTTTTGATTTTTTGCGTTTTGATTTTTTTTCTTGCGTTTTGAATTTTTTTTGGTTTGGTAATGCTTTGCTAACGTACTTTTTAGGTACATTGAAGACATTTTATAAACTGAATCTAAACGTTATGCTGCCAAATTTTGAGAATTCATTGTGTAACACCCCCAAAAATCAGGACAACGCGCAGCGGAATGACATTTGGGTGCTACTTCAAGGCACAAAACACATAGTCACGGAAAACGACCTTAAATGGACGATTTAAATAAAGTCATAATTCTATTTAATAAAAATCAAGTTGCAACAGGTTTCATTTATAATGTATTAAGATAAAACATTGTCAAAACTTTGTCAAATAGTACTCAAGGTATAAGCCTTTCAAAAATATATAACATCCGCATGGCGTGCTCGAATGCTCGCCAATCTCACTAGCAAAATAGTAACCGAAAATACATCAAAACGTCAACAAATAAAGTTGGTGAATCATAGTTTTAAGTAAAACGGTATTTGAAATAATTTTAAGAAAATTTTCAAAGAAAATAGCGTTTCATACATTAAAAGTGTTATTTCCCGAAATCCATCCGAAATCCAAGTATGATTCAGTAAATCAGAAATATTTAAAAAGTGGAACCACAAGAACGAAGTAATGGTGGACTAAGTACATATTCCTGAATTCCAAAACGAAGTAATAGTAGACAGAGATAAACACATTCATCAAGTCTAAGTATATATTATTGCACTAAGCTCATGACACCGAAACCTTAACGTACTTCAATCAAGAGATTGGAATGCCCCGTAAAAGTAGGATGTTCTGCCAAACATCCTGGAAAGTAATATCTCAAATGTTAAATGCACCTGAACAAACATTGACCCAGGAAAGGTGGGGATTGTCAATCCCGATAGATCTATCCACAACACTCGCGCTCACGACACTAGCAACTGACGGTTCATGATAAAAAGGGGACTTAAGTGGCAGAGAAGGTACTTAGGCAATAATGTAACTGGAATAGCATACAGTTTTGAAAAACACTTGTGCCGTAGTAAAACAAATCATGTCTAAAATTCACGGTTTCAAATATAGGTATTCACGATCTCAAATCATGTAGTAAACAAATCAAGCTTTCGTAAAAATAATCATGTAACCGCTTATGTAGTTAAATCAATAATTTTTCACTTTTGTAAAACGAGCATGTTATTCTCTCGCCAAAACAGTTTTTAAAACAAAGTAAAATAGGGGCATGAAACTCACTGAGTATTGAAAGGTAATTGTATTGTAGTAAAATATACAAGTTTGTAAACGAGCATGTATTCTCCCGCCAAAACACGAGTTAAACAAGTAAATAGGGCTATGAAACTCACCTTGAAAGTAATGGCAAACAACAAGAAGTATAACAACCAATAGAAAAATGCTCACGAAGGAATCCGAAGGCAAACCTAAATATCATATGTCGTATAAGTACCCGACGATACTTGAATAATAATCTTATAGTTGTTACATCGTACAACCGTTCGGGCTAACATAATCTAAGAGGACATACATGACGTTCGACAGGAGTTAATTACAATTTAAATCGTAAATCCAACAACTCGTCGATACGCCATCCGAAGAGGCCTCATTATGAAACTCCCTAGTAATATAGTACTTTGATAACCACATAATATTCTATATAGCTCAATTCACCAAACTAATGGTTTTGGTAAAATTGTGTTAAGAAGTTACAAACGTTTATAATTAACCGTTTTACAAAACTAGGCGTAATTTACCGTTTTAAACCCTATTCTCTCCCGTTTTCTTATGTCCCATCATTTTCGTATCAAGAACGAGTTATCATAAATGGACATTTTCGAATTTCGGACCTACAGTGAACAGTAAAATTATTGTTCACATCAGTACCTTATATATATTTTCATCGATTTAATTGTCGTAAAACCCGTAAACGTCGTATTTTATTCGTTATAGCTCCGTTTAACATTCCATTTCCGAGGACTTCTCGTATTTGAAAGTCTACATTTTTTAGAGGTTTACAAAGAATTTAACTTTCTGTCATGAATAAGTAACTCTTATAAAAATAGTTTTTATAAAAGTATATAATTGTCGTAAACTCGCGAAATTCTAAACTCGTTGTTGTTATTAAAGTGAAAATTTACGATACTTAACATTTTTGGAATCCTAAAAATGTGTATTATTTATTAAAATATTAACCCTTGCTGTTATATAATTTTTTATAAAAAATGGTTATTTTTATAAAAATTTACTTACGACTTCGTTTATTAACGTATAACTCGTTTTTAACGTAACTTTTTCGTTATTAATCCGTTTAACAAGTTTCTTACTTTTTCGGAATCGTCGTGAAATGTATTATCTTATAAAAATATAAAATGGGTATGTTAAATTTCGAATTTTGGACAGCAAGATTGATTGAGTTTGTTAAGTCCATTTTTTACCCTTTTCTTTATACTTTACCACTTTTGTATTTTCCCACAATCTCATATATCATATATATATTACAAATTATACATAAATAAGTGTTCCCCTTGTCCATCCAAGTCCTCATGTGTCCAAGTTACCCATGTTAACAAATCCATTAACATACTTTAAAACCATAACTTTATTTATGTAACCTTAATTTACTAGTTTTGTCAATAATCATTTTTATGTTAACCAAGAGTGTAAATCATTTGTGTAACCATTTTAACATGATGTCCTCAACATCATAAGGTATAATAAAGTGTACATTATGATGACAACAAATAAAAACTTCTCTTTACATGTTAATGATCCTAAATGGTGATTTCACTATATAGCACATCATATATATAAAAACTCATAAACTAAGAACATAAAGGTTTAAGGTAGACCTTATGAGGTAAGATGATGATGATGCACAAGTACTAAACCCTTGTTTAGCCACAAAAACCAAGCTTGCACTTAAGAAACCCTAGCTTTCTTTAACTTGAGAAATACTTGGAAATGGTGATTCAATGCTTGCAAATGTCTAGTATATTCTTAGAATTAGGTGGTATAATAGAAGTGTATGATGTAGAAAAATTTGTATGGGTATCTTGAGATGTTGTTTGGTGCCGTAGCATGTATAGAGCCAAAAGGGATGATTGTTTGATTTTTTTTACTAAGTGTAAATGCATGTGTGAGTTATCTCTTATGAAATGAATGTATATAAGAAGCATTTCTAGTCAATGGAACATAGTATGGTTCAAGGGATGGCTCATGGTCTTAGGTATGGCCCTGGTATGGTCCTTAGTCAAGGTATGGTAGGTATGGTGAAGTAATAAAGAAGCATGGTGTCATTTGACCAAAGTGAAGAGTTTTGATATATTACTTGTACACTTGGCAAGAATTTCGAAAATAAGAAGATGTAGGTGATGATGTTTAGTAATTTTTATGTATTGGGTATAAATGTGGGTATTTGTTGAAGCGTAGAAAAGTTTTGGTGGTTCCGGGAGTGCCTAAACGAAATTTATCGCGAAACGTATACACTTTACGTATCCGATAAAAATAAAATGAACAAAGTTAATAATTATCCTCAAAATAATTATATAACCCTTGCTTGATGTAAACATTTAATTGTTTGATGTCCGTTTACGCTAAACGATAATTTTTAACTTACGCGATTTAACTATTAAAAATAAAAGCGAACGCGTACGAGAAAAGAAAAAAATAAATAGTGAAAAATGACAAAATGAATGATGTCATAAAATGACCTGAAAATACGGAATGTTACAATTTGACTACTTGGACATCAAAAGTCACTGCGTTTTGTCTAGAAATCTTGTGGTGAAGAAAAGGGTTTCAAGTAAAACAGCCATAACTTTTGATCCGTAAAGTCCGGTCAGGCCCTGACCTCTCAAATCAAGAGAAAAACGATACGGATTACTCTGTAAAACCAATCCTTATAGCATAGTTACGGATTTTTTGAAGCCCAAAACCCTCGTTTACTATGATTTATTGACATTTTTCAGTTTTTTAGGTGGAATTTGTTGATAGACTTGTTTATGTTCTAGCTCAGGCCCATCTGGTATTTTTAAAGGCCCGTTTTAGTAGTGAGCCTATTTAAAAACAATCTGCTGTAACCCTAGCCAGAAAATTATCGTTTTATGCAATTAAATCATTGGCCACTGATTCCCAATCAAATCATTCACGGTTTTCTATTGATTTTGTAAAATCCCGTTAATTCATTTATCAATTTTAATCATAGACGTGTAAAATCCCGTGAACGTGAATTGCTTACACAACCACAACTTCATCAAACATATCCACTTAGATCCAACAAAATTTTCAACACTTCAATAATTCACGTTTAAAATGGAAACAAAGAAATTACTTCTCCTTCCGGTTCCAGTGTTAGAGGACACCAAGATACAGAAAACTGCAGATGCAAGCAAAGATTTTCAAAGAAAACTCCTTGAACAAATTAAATGCACTTAAATCAACCACTCAACTTCTCGAAAGACAGAGTATATTGTATCAACAAGCTTTTGCACAACTCTTTGGTGATAGTGTCCAAAAACCTTCAGTATCAGTTATCTCAACACATGAATAACATTAGAAACACTTCTCAATGCTGAAACACTTAAAATCAACGAGATGGATTTCAAATCCGCTCTAAGTTGATCAAAGAACAGTTTGAAAGGTTCCATTAACTCTGACTTGTTTAAAGCCTCTCGATATTTATTAAAGATCTTTTTCATCAGATCGATAAGTAAGAGAAAACTTAGATATTACAACTAAAATGACACTACACATACAAGGAAGCAATCATCAGAACATGAACTCCAATGAGCAATGTAATAAATAAAGACAAGTCATGAGCAAGAGCTTAAGATGACGTTGAAAAAGTTAAGTGAAAGACAGTTGCAGATTCAACAGTGCAAGGTTCAAGAGGTTCAATCATTCGGGAATACAAGTTTCAGGAGATTTGAAACAAGCATGTGATAGTATCCGATGAAGAGATTGATAAGAAGGAATTGGAAGCACATTACAGTTTCATGGCAAAAATTCAGGAAGTCTTACCTGCAGAATCAAGTTCTACTGATACGCCATTGGAACAGGTACAAAACAATGATGAAAATAATGTGTTTGCCAATGAAAGACAACATTCTGAGAAAAATGCTGCAGAATGTGTTGATGAGCGTGTTGTGCTTGCTAATTTAATTGCAAATTTAACTCTTGATATGCGAGGAAAACAAAACGATATTAAAGCAATTAAAGAAAGAAAACGCATCATTAACTCGAATAACATTAAAGAATGCAGAACAAAACCTTGATGAGTCTAGTAGGGCTTTGAGGGAGGCTACTAGCAGTCGGGATAGTTCTCTGATAGCACTTCAGACCAAACAGACTAAGCTTGAGAATAAACACGGCCCTTAATGACCTAACGAGTGGATAATAAATACTTCAAACAAAGTTTAAATAAAACTCTAGGACTATAGCTCTTAAAGGACATTGACTGCAAAGTGTTTCAAAACTAAAACCCCACGAAATTTCAGTTGTCAATCAGAAACACGATGAGCTAGTCAAAAAGAGTCTGTTAACCTAGTCACAATTTTAAAGGTCAACTCAAAGAGAAAAGTAAGGTTATTTCGGATTTAAAGGTTAAAGAAGGAAAAGACATTGACACGATGATTGAAATGGACAAACAAATGAAGTTTTTAAATGAAATACTTTATAAATGCAATCAGTCAATTCAGACCATTCACATGTTAGCACCCAGATGCGCAACGTATAATGGCAGACCAACCTTTGCTAATCCAAAGTACCTCAAGATAGCTCAATCTGAAAAGCCTCGTTTGTATGAGATCCCATATGATACTTCTGATCCTGCAAACAGATTTTGCCCCAATGGGGAAGAGACAGTGACTCTTGAAAAGGAGAGTAGATCAAAATTGGATAAAGACAAAGTGAAACCATATGATTACACATATCAAAACAGTCTTTATGAAACTTTTAAACCACCATCCAAAACCTATCTTGATCAGTTGGAACGCGCTAAAGAAGTTAGGAAGACCAATGTGGAAAAAACGTTTGTATGGACAAAGCCAAACTTGCAAAAAACGATGCCTTTTCTACCGTTTCTAAATCCATTAGTAAAAGTAGACAAGTTTATAATGAAATGACAAACAACTTCAATCATTTTAGAACAATTTGTGAACAAGCTTGGTCTAATCATACTAATAGTGCATTTCCTAACCCAACTGCTAAGAGTATGGAAGTTTTGATCAAAACGTTATTAATGCCTTCTTTACAAACAAAACTATACTGGGACAGTCATTGTTTTTGTTCATGAACTAAAACCATAAATGCAGACGATTTGGAGTACGTTTAAATCCCTTGAAAAGGAGATGACGAACTTGTATCATGAAAAGGCTGATTTCTAAACATTATATGATCTACTTCTTGAAGAGTGTGTGTCTAAAGATGTTATATGTTCATATTTGCTTTCAAAAGTCTGACTTGAAAGCTATACAGGAATTTGCAAAATGCTTTATATCTTCATAAAGTCAAAGAGTGAAAGTCTTGCACAAAAGATGTCGAAACAAACTGAATCTGTTAACAAAGAAGTTCATAATAATTTGTTAAAAAGTTTTTCTAAACTTGAAAAACACTCGATTTCTCTTGAACTTGCTTTACAACAATGTAAAGAATAAATGAAAAACAACTCAGTTTGCAAAGAAAACGGATCTAATGTATTTCGAAAAGAACGTGAACAATATCATGAAATACAAGATTTGAAAGCTCCAAATGCATAGACAAAAACATAGCCATAAGTGAGTTTAAAGAAACTCATCGGAGAACTGAAAGGGAAAGTCGTGGAACTCATTTAAATAAACCATCTGTTTACGAATCAACCAAATGCTCAAACGAATTCAAAACCATCAGTTTTAGGAAAAACCGACTCCTTTTTACAAATTCTCCTGAAATTGAGAAGTTTCAAACGAAATAGTCGATTAACAAAACTAATGTGTCGATGGTTATGTTTAAACAAGTTAACTCAACAGAATTTGCCATCAGATAAGAAACAAGCAGTTTCTGAACACCATGTGATTGCAATGCACCTGCCCCTTTAGTAATTGCCAAAGCATGTGTCACTATCAGTCACTCAAGAAAAAGTAGGCTCAAATGACATGGTCCTAACACTAACCTAAAGAAACCTAAGAAGAGTGCACAACTTCAGAAAGACAAAGAAGTGAACGGGAAAAACCTAGTATGATTGATCCTGCAGAGATTTACCCACACTGCTAATGGTTGCAAAACCAAACCTAGGAATTGGCAAGGGCATCAATGAGTAGTCAGGTTTCAAACAGAGATGTTCACTTAGGAGAACGATAGGTAAAACAAAATGCCTCTTAAAGTTCAATGACTTTGCGAATTCCTACGTGCAAAAAGTGCCCTTTACATGCCAAATCATGATGAATGCGTCATAGAATAACCTCTCTAGGTTAAATCCTCCATCGTGCCACTGCAACACAATAAGACTCAAAATCCCCGAAAGAACAACAAAGAAGGATATATGCCTGTAGAAAAGTCAAGGTGCGATCTAAGAAACTAGAAAGACAGATCCCCACAGGAAATAGGTTCTCAAAACAAAAAGACTACCACTGTCCCTGTGAAAACAATGAATCCTAGATGTAGAAACTAGTATCTAATGATCAACCAAGAACAAGAGTGAGATGTGGGTTGGGTTGTTAGAGAGAAATTGGATGGAAATGGATGAATGTATTAATGTGTGAAATGGAAAATGGAACAACTAACAAATGGAACAACCAACCCTCTCCAAGACTAGGAGAGGGTGTATAAATAGTTACAATGGCCGGCCATGGGCTGGAGTTGGGCCACCCATGGGCCTTGGGCCGGACTAGATTACTAATCTAATCCTTATACTAACTACGAGCTAAGACTTGTTACAACTTTGGAAGTGACCGACACTTTTCGTGTTTCTAACAATCTCCCCCTAAGGGAGGTCACTCCAATTTAACAAACTTTAAACTAGCATACTAAGACTTTAAATCCTTAGCTTTAGCTCGTACTCTTGATTTACTCTTATGAATATGTTGTAGTGACATTGAACTTCTGATTGGATTGAGCTTTGTTCCTTTGAACTTGATATTTGACATAGTGATCTTGAGCCTCTTGAGATCATCAACCAAACACAATCTCCAACGCCATCGTTAAATAATTATTCCCATCTTGTGACTTGCGACTATCTGGACCGACATGCTCATACCATTCTTGAAAAGCTTTTAAAGTGCAGGTCTTTCTTGAAATTCTTTAACTATTGAACAACTTTGACAACCTTCTAGAAAGATGTGTGGTATCAGATAGGCGAAGTCTTGAAAACATAGTACTTAAGCTTTCAGATGACTTTATATTTGTCGATCGGGTAATGAGGCATGTGGTTATGGATCTTGTAGCCCGCTAGAATCAGGAACCGTCCACGCACCGAATTTACATTAGCCTGCATAAAACAGATTAGCAAAAAAGCAGGGGGACGAATATGGGCTATGTCTTCGCCCAGGTTTGGTTGGAGAAAACCTTCGAATCCGTGAGGTCGCCAGTATAAGATAGATTCAATTTACGAAGACCTTTGACAAGATTTCCAGCTGTAGTATTGAATCTTTCCTAACACAAATGTATTAGATTCATCATACTCAGCATGTTCTCATTATCAGAACGTCTCAAAGCAGACAACACAATAAGGGAGTGAACCAGAGAGTAAACTATCTCACCAGATTGACATAGAAATTTGAATTGAAAATCAATTCGGGGTATCACTTACAAATTTGTTTTGTGACAACAAAAAAGACTGGAACCGAGAGTGTTTACATTTCAAAAATTCATTAACAACCGTTGATCCATTTCCTTTCCTGGAACAAGTGTTTGAATATTCTTATAGAATCGCACCATCGTTTCTTTCCAGTTGTCACAAGTTTGATTCATATAGAATCGCACAAGTCACCTACCATGAGCTTGTTTGATGTTAGCTCAAGCAGTATTTCCATCTTCATTGTGAAGAATTCACTCCTGATGTTCTGCAAAACATAAGGATAATGCAAGGACCTTATAATATATCTTGTAATTCACATTGTGTGACTTAGCAAGCATAATTTTGACAAGTGTCCTAATGAGATTTATGGATGATCTCTTTTGGCTCTAGACTCAATAGTGCACTTTGGTTTTAGTGATCAGAGGCTAGAAAAAAGGAATGAAGCGTAGTGCCACCTTGATCAATATCAACTAAACTCGAGTGAGAAAGTAGATAGAAATGAGTGTATCTTCGTGAGTTTTGATAACAAAGTCTTTCTGACTTGAGTAAGCTGGAGGGGTTGTGCATACGTCACTGGTCCATGACTGGCTCAAGTCAGACAACACTGAGTGTTTTCGACAGCATATGTATTGACCCGTTTTCCTGCCTAAGTTTATGTGAAGGGCTTCTTTATTTTCACCCTTTATCCTTACTTTTCTTTTTCATTCCTGTCAAAAACCCCTTCAATGCTTACCGAGACTTCAACTAACACCTTGTTGGTTGTTTCCCAGTGTTAGCACCATCTCAGTCGGCATTATTCCCTTATCTCCTTTTTCTCTTTTATAATCAACCTAAGGACTTCAACACTAAACTAGTGGATATCCCTGGTGTAAATCCCTCCTGTTCGGCTGGATAAAGGGATCTGAATGCCTAGCCTAACCGCCATATAACTTCATATATTTAAGAATCGATGGTCGGTCTTTTGGGTATTTCATCACGATCCTTCCAAAACAGTGAAAATTTCACTCAAAGTGTTTGATATAAATATCAAAAGATTTACACTTTGAGAGTTTTCCATTATCACTAAAAGCTCCCCCTTAACATGTGCATCGTAATCGTAGTACATGCTAGGTATGGAGTGCATTGAGCCCATTTTATTTGATCACTCTGTCAGTATTTATTACTCCAGGTTAATCACATTGTCTCCCCCTTATTTCCAAAATGTTAATCCGTTGATATTTTGATATCACTTGATTAACCGTGTCGGGGGACAAAATGAGATATGAGAGCAGATTGGAACATGATATTGCTATGGCTCCCCCTCAAGCTTTTGAGGTTTATAAGAATGATTCCGAGTACAATTATTTGAAAATTTTGAATTTTACTAAGAAATTTTTTTATTTCTTTTGAAAAAATAGTACACGCGCACAATCTTAAAATTACACCAATAAGTCTACACTAATAATGGACATATTCACAGGATAAGGTGGTTTAACAGGATTGACCTTTTTAAGATTTAAACAACATATGATAAATCATATGGTCCTATGTATAAGCCGAGGATCACCCCCCCGTATGTGTCCAGTCCACACAACAAATCTCTCAAACTCCTCATTTATCCTCCATGTCTTTGCCTCTTGTCATTACGCCTGGATCATAGCTCTTGCTTATTTGCTTTGTCACGTTGGCTCCAAAATTCAGTGGCAAGTACTTACCATACAAAGACCCTTGAGGCATCATATAGAGCAGCCCGAACGTCATCTAGAGTACCAAACGCTGAACTTGTGTAGTTTCGCCAATGCGCATCAATCTATTCTTCTTGTCTTTATTCACCGTAGATGAACCTCCGGATCTGAGTATGGTGTATAAGCGCTTGACTTCTCAGATTGGATCTTACATGTCAGGCTTTCGTGAGGTTGAGTTCTTCTGTAGCTAATTTCAACACCCAGTTAAGATCTTCCACAACCCTCTGGATGACAAACGCTTCGTGTTAAACATTCCGTTAATGGAGACATTAAAATCAATACTTCTCAACAGCAGATCATTTTGTCACATTTCTTGCACGAGAAGGAAGCATCATATCTTTAATGTCTTGGATCCTATCCTGTGAAGTCGCCTTCTTTGAACTTGTAGAGAAAAATCATCACCCTTTCAAATAGTATCCAGTCCAGATTGCTTATAATCAAGCCATTCAACTATTTCAACCTTATTGACAGCAATGATCCGTCTTTTTAGAATAGACTCACGATGCAATTCCCTGGATGTCTCAAATGCCTAGAACAATCTTCGCTTTTTGCCCCAATGCGAGATTCCCCAGAGGCGATTTGTGTCGAATTATGACTATCGTTTTGACTCCACATTGAGCTAAGGCACTAAGTTCCTTCTATCCATTTTGATAATAGGCCCGTAATCCTGCAGCCGTAGTCTTCGTAACTGAAGTAGAGTACTTTCGGCCTTGACACACCACCATAGGTAATCCATCGTCTTTATTGATGAAGTGATGAATGGTATAAAACACGACGACCTGAGAATTCGGATAACTAACGTTAAGTGGCTGTCGCAGATCAATGGGAGATATTGGCGACCTCAGGGTTGATCCAGTCTAATTTTTCGGATGTGGCTTGTAGACCTCCTCTACAAAAAAATTCCAGTTCAGACAAACTCTTGCAAGTGCTTTCATCAGCTCAAATGTTAGACCTTGCAAGCCATAATTCAGGGCTTTAGAGTTTTTGAACGTTTAGTTTCCGATTCATCAACAAAAGCGGAGAAGTTCAAATGTAGTCGGTTTTAGTTCATCGAACGACTCTCAGAGGGTCTTGTTGTGCCAAGATTGCTGAACCAAGTTGGACATTTTCAAAGAATAGCAGGGACAATACTTTTCCAGCAAGATAGGAGAATGTAGTCCGTAGGATGTTGAAACCAGTCAGGAAGATGTTAGGACCTCTTCTTCTGGCTTTGTTCACCCATGGGACACCTGTTACGAAACGTCCTAGTCTGCAGGTCTTTTCAAAGACATCTGTGAGTGCAATAGCTTCCCTTACGAGCAGATTGGCTAGCAGAAATTCTTGTGAGTCTTAGAGATCCTGTACTGTAGTCTTTCCTGCTGTCTTGGATTGGTCGTTTCACTTGGAAGCACTGGTAGAAAAGCGGGTTCCTTCCTGACCTTCTTCTTTTAGACCCCCGTCCCTGAGTTCCAGCGGAGGAGGATCTTGATCATCAATCTGCACCCATTCTCAGAGTTCTTTAATTGTGACCGTAATCGCCAAATGTATCTTAACAAGAATTTGTCGGCATCATACGCCCTCAACTAATGCCTTGTAGGAGCTTCTCTGAATGCTGACACTTTATAGAGTTGTAGCTTCCATCATTGTCAATTAAGATCTTTTTTGTCAGCCTCTAATTCTTGACAGATTGCAGCTACTGCCATTAGGATGTGTTGCTTTCTTTGATGGATCGCACCAGAACCTCAGACTCTTAGTTGATCGTTGTTACGAACTTCTCCGACTTTTGGAATAATTTTGGAGACTTTCTTTGACCTTTTCCTTGATGATTTTCTTCATTCCGTCATCAATTGAATCAAGAAATTGTTGATTTGCAGTAGTAGACTCTTCTCGAATTCTATCATACTTCAATTGGACTGCAACGTCCACTGCTTCCTGCATTTGTGTGCGCTAGAAAATTGTTCAACGGCTCTAGGAATAGAGGAGAGCGCTTCAGCAATTGATTGGTTTGCCTTAGTTCTGAAAGTTAGTCTCTAACCTTTCAGTCTATAATCAAAGCCAAACAACGAGGCAAAGTTAGGAAGATTTTGTAGCAAGGAGCTTGTAGTAGTTGCCGGTGTCATAATTGGTGGTTGTTGTGTTTGAATGACATGAGGATACGGTGTTGGAGGGCGATTGATTTGTCAGTTGAAGGATGGCTCCATGATGGCAGTTACAGTGTATCAATTAGAGAGGTGGCTTCAGTATGTTGTCTAAAAATATCATCAACACCGGTGTCTTGGTTTGGATTCAGCATGTTGGAGACGAAGCCAGATGATACAGACGAGCTCTGTTGTTGACCATCAGGATTAACCGGAGTTAGGGTCACATGAGTGTCTTCAGTTCCTTGGGTTCTTGAACCAGGGGAAATATAAGATCGTCATTTCAACATCTCTTCCTCAAGATCGGTAATGTATCTTTGACTGCCACATTTCCTTGATCCTTTTCAATCTGTAGTAAAAAATCTTCATCCGATTTTGCTCCAGCAACAATCCTCCCCCTTAACGTCATAGTCATTTTTTTTGCTAATCTTCGTCATCTGATGATGAAATACGAGAATCATCTTCATCAGTTTCCTCTTCATGTATTATTTCATCATCATGAGTTGTGAGCTTTGGATGTACAAAATCATCACCATCATTATCTGATTCAGTCAGTTCTTCATACATCATGCATACTTCAGCATTTCATATCCAACGTCATGTTCATCATCATCTTCTTTGAATCATTCTCATCTCAACATTGGTCATCAACATCTATCATCTTCCTGAGTAGTCTTATTAACTGTCAGTTTATCTAGCATCTTCATCCTTCTTGATCATGCTCATCATCTTGATATCGTCACTTGATTTTTCCAAGATATATCACCTCTGAGTCATAACTGAGAAACGAGAACCCTGGTGTAACACCAGTTCCTTCATCTGCTCCAGAAACCACTAGCATGAGGACTATGAGTATTCTTGAACAGCTTCTTTTTATGACATCTGATTGCTCAGCCTCTGTTAAAATCTGCCTCAGAGAGTATTCTCCCAGCACTGTATCTATTTGTTTTTCCTTTTTCCCAGAACTTCCTTTTCCTTGGGGGCATTGGGAGGCTTCTGTTGAGGTGATTATGTCTGTATTAAGCGTGTCATCTGCATCCTTTTGTCTTAGGGAGGAATTGTTCCTGAAGCCCTAAGCATAATACTCTTTGTATGATTCAGAGTTGCGGATGTCCTCATTGGTTAATGACACTGGCAAGATAGCCCCGTACAACTAAGTCGCTTCATTCCTTGAGATGACATTGATGGTAGTAAACATTGGATCATCTCTGGCATAGTGCCAAAATTGACCCTTTTCTTCTAGGATTGAAGATCTTTTCCATCACAACGTTGAACGACTAACATGGTGAACCGAGGATAATACATCGCATTGCCCTTCATTCGTATTTTTGTCTCTCAACTTGAAAATGAAGTCCCTCCCACAGAAGATATGCATAATCAACGTTCTTCGTATTGTACATACCACCACAAGAGTTATGTGCTTAAGAAAGACAAGACTGACCAAATGATGTGTGTTCCGCTGAGACATTTGTTGATTACAGCAGCAAATGATCTCCAGGGTTGATGCAGTTTATTGACATTAACGTCAGTGATCTTCTTTATATCTCCAGAATGACCCAGACTAGCTAGAAAGATGAGGATCTCCTTCTCAAGAGGTGGTTCTACAAACTTCTTATTACCGACTTTAGGGAAAATTTGAAGAATGTCTCTGAATTGATCAAGACCGATAATGTGCTTCTTGTTGTTCATCTTAAATCGGACAGATCGATTATGAACATAAGCAGAAGCCCAGAATTCCTGCATATAGATCTCTAGAGCATCAACAGTGACTTGGAATGCCTTGTAGAAAGTAGTGAGCTTAGCACATCATAGAGACCCATCTTAAGGTTGCTTTTCCTTTGATGTGACATCTAAACTTAAGAAGCGAGAATTTACATTTTCCAATCTAAGTCTCAGCAGGAGCCAACCAATGCATCATCCACCGCGACTCCTGATCCGGCTAATTGAAATTGCCAATGAGTCTGTTTTCAGAAGAGTGAGTGCAGTTTTATAAGAAAAAACACAATCATTTCATTCATTAGATCCTTTATGCCTTTAGCACTTTGAAGGATCAATCAACTTAAATAGACGAATAGCGGTGTAAAGAAACAAGCACTATCCTAAAAATAAGTCGAATGGAGTTTAACCTTGGTTTTGTCAAGCTTTTACTGTCTATTTTAAACTAAGAGATTTGTTGAATTTAATCTTAGTTAGAAAAAAATTTGATCTTAAGTGTGTTATGTCAAAAAATTGGTTAAGTGTTGATAACTTTACTCGTTCGGGTTAGAAAATCTCAAAGAAAAACACTCTTCGGGCGAATTCCTCAGAAACAGCTAGATCGAGTTGCACTGAACTACACTTGTTCGGGTCCATGTACATCAAGGGACTCCGTTCTGGTAGTCCTTAAGCATGTGCTCGTCATCGAGTAAAAGAAATCCTCACAAACGTGTGCTCGTTCGATCCTCTCATTTAGACACTCGTTCGGTCTAGTTAAATAGTCACGTCATTTCCGAATCCATGATCACATAGACCTCCGAACGAAAAGTCCATGCAATTATGCCACTCGTATCGAATCCTTGCTCGTTCGGTCCTTATTGTAAGTCACTCGTTCGGCCCTCACATTTAGTCACTCGTTCGGTCCAGTCAAATAGTCGCTCGTTCGGTCCTTTCAAAGAGTCACTCGTTCGACCCTCACAAGATTCACTCGTTCGGTCCTCATTAGGACACTCTCGTTCGGTCCTCATTAGGACACACTCGTTCGGTCCTCACCATGATTTACTCGTTCGGTCCTAACTAGCACTCACTCGTTCGGTCCTCACATGATTTACTCGTTCGGTCCTTACTAGCACTCGTTCGGTCCTCACATTTAGACACTCGTTCGATTCACAACAAATTACTCGTTCGGTCCATATGGGTTATACTCGTTCGATTCATACAATTTTTGATTGTTTGGTTTCTTAAGTTTGTGCTAGATCGACTCTAACAACTAACTCTATTCTAGTATATCCATTAAACCACGATATAACAATTTCACACACAAACAGTTAATATTTATGCATTTATCTATTCAAACGAGCACAAAGACAATCAAGAACAGTATTAAAACTCGAATAGCCTATACATTTATCACACCTAATACAACAAAAGCCCTCAATCAATTTAAGATTTAACCACAGTTTGATTTTAAGAACCCTAATTTTATAATTAGGGCAACTTCAATCGAATGCGGTGAAACCGTTCAATTCCTTTGGGATTCGAGTTGATTAGGTGAAGAAAAACAAGATTTCAGTTATACCTTCGAGATGAAACGGAGTGAGTCAGCTTGAGTGAAGTGAATCGAGTGAAAAGTGTTCGTGTGTGTGTTTGAGTGTGTTTGAGTGTGTGTTTGAGTGTGTGAACAGTGAAGGGGACGATTGGGGGTTGTTATTGTTATAAACTAATTCTAACTTTGACACATTTGGCCCCTCATCTTATCACTATTTATTAATCTTACACATTATGTTTTATAAGGTATATTCAAGTTAAACAAATAGCACACTTGGTCCTTAATGTTTTATACTCTCATACCTATAGACATAATTTAGCAAAACTACACCCTAAAGGCATAAAACAAGTAACACATAAAGCACAATCGAGTTAAACTTAATTAACTTTCTATCATGAGATATTACGTTATCGTTTGAAAATCTTTTTCCCTTTTTACAGCTCATTTGATCATGACAAAGAAATTTGACATTCTCTCCCCCTCAAACAATGACCCGTTTTCTATTTAAAGAGCTGTAGACATTGTTTGAGAAGTCAAATGTATTTTGAAAATTATTTTCAGATGATGGAATGATTTTGTATATGACAAAACAACAAACACCAAGATAAATAAGATTTCTCTTATTTATTCACATAGATGCACTGAAACGTACACTTATGGATATAGGAAGCACGGGTTGTGATGCAAAGTAATCACAAGCCTTTGCATGGTCATAAAGTAGACCATGCCCGAGAATAAATTCCCGTTGAGAGGCCAAGATTTCTTTTTGAAATACTTGCCTTAAGATGATGACCGGGTTGCTATCTGAAATAATAGCAAGCCATTTGGCATGTTTTGAAAACATTTGTAACTTCTGCTCGAACTTCATTTACAGGCTTGTATCATTGTTAAATGACATTTCTAAGACCGTAAATGTTATCGATTTCAGAAGACATGCCATTGTAAAACTTCTTTTTGAATTTTTCATTTTTTTTTAATTTTGTATTTTGTTTTTGAAAAATTTATATAAAAGAAAATCTTTTTGGTTTTTCTGATTTTATATTTTTCTCTTTGTTTTTATAAAATTTTATAAAAGTAAAAATAAAAATAAAAATCTTTTTGTGTTTTTATGATTTTAAGTATTTACTTATTATACAGGATATTTGAATAGGTACCACCACTATTCATCAACTTCATCTGCCAATTGTTTCAGAGTATCCGGCGTAAAACTCCGCATTCCCAGCTTGTTGATAAGAAATTCAATTCTTTCTCGGCCAAGAGCTTTAGTGAAGATGTCCGCCAATTGATATTCCGTATTGACAAAGTAAAGTTCGATCACACCATTCTCAACATGCTCCTTGATGAAGTGAAACCTGATGTCTATATGCTTGGATCTGGAATGTTGAACGTTGTTGCAGCATAAGGCAATAGCGCTTTTGTTATCACAGAACATTGGAATTTTATTGAATCCAAAGCCATAGTCGGTAAGTTGTGATCTCATCCAAAGGACTTGAGCACAACAACCGGACAAAGCAATATATTCAGCTTCCGTACTGGATATCGCA
>BQNB010049407.1:0-33148 GCA_026074375.1 Tanacetum coccineum
ATCGATGCATGTGTTGAGGGAGAGCATTTCTGAAAAGAAAACATCAAGGTATAAATGTTTTTGATTTATATCACAAGTACCTTGATTGAGTTTTTCAAATGGTTTTAAGGCAATGAGAACAATACCCAAAGACTGACTATGTACTTAATTTTATAGAGTTATAAGGGGGTTAAGGTTAGGTATTTGTTCCCATGATCCAGCCAGAACCAGAGGGATCTACCCAGGGACATTCCATTAGATATAGTAGAAGTCCTTAGGTATGATTTAAAAAAGGAGTAAAGTGAGAAAAAGGAATAATGCGGACTAAGACAGAGCTAGCACTGGAATAAACCCAACAAGGTGTTAGTGATGAAGTCTTGGTAAGCATTGAAGGGGTTGAAGAATGAAAAAGAAAAGTTAAGTTAAAGGGTGAAAAGAAAGAAGCCATCCTCACACTTAGGCAGAAACCGGGTCAATACATATGATATCAGAAGCACTAAGCTGTTGTCTGGTATAGAAGATAGTCATCATGGACCTAGTGATGCAATGCACAACCCTCCCCAGCCACTCAAGGTCGAAAAAACTCTTGTTTTAAAACTCATAGAGATTACACGCATTTCTATTGACTTTCTCACTCCGAGATTGTTGATATTGAAAAGGTGGCAATCAGCTCCAGCCTCCGATCACTAAAATCAAATGTGCACTATCAAGTCTAGAGCCATAAACGAGATCATCTATAAATCTCATTTGGACACTAATTCATAATATATTTGTTAAATCACATATTGTGATAACAAGTAATATCTTAAGAGTCCTACGCATTATCCTTGTGATTTTGCCCGAACATCAGAGTGATACTTAAGTATTCACAATGACTATGGAAATCCTTCTAGAGCCAACATCAAACAAGCTCTACGGTAGGTGACTTGTGAGATCCTATATGGATCAAACTTGTGACACTGGATATCGATTCGGTCTAGCTTATGAATTGATGAATGAATTTTGAAAAAGATAAAACTGTTGGTGTGTTATAAAACCATATGCATCTTAACACATCGATTGATTTCCCTAAATTAATTTTCAATCTTATGTCAATGGGAAGCCTCACAAGGGTATCTGGACATAGTAAGGCTGAACATGAATTGACGACTCAATCAGGAAGATAGTAACTTACCGATTCACTCTTTCCGTGTTGTCTGCTTTGAGACGTTCCGGTTTGAGAACAAGCTAAGTACGATGAATCTGATACTCACATATTAGAGAAATCAATACTACAAGCTTGAAATTATGTCAAGGAGATTCATCTTTAAAGATAAATCTACCTGATCACATGTCGGCACTCACAACATCAAAGGTTTATCCAACCAAACATGGTCGAATGACAAAGCCATATTCGACCACAAGCTTTATTGCTAACTGTTTATTTACAGATCAAATCCTATGGTGGTGAAGCCTCAATCCTGATGAGTCAAAGTCAACACCACATGCTCATACCCGACCGACATATGTAACAACATTATGAAAGCTCAAGTACATGTTTCAGAAGACTTTCGCTACTCTGATACCGAACGTCTTCCTTGAAGTGACAAAGTATTAAAGTTAAAGAATTTCAAGAAAGATGAACTTACAAGCTTTTCAAGACAAAGAAAGGTATGAGCATGTCGGTCCAAAAGTCATAAGATCACATGAAGGCAAAGATTACAAAATGGCAAAAAGAGATTATGCTTGGTTGATGATTATCACATACAAGTCAAGTTAAAGAAACAAGCTAAAGCCTAAAAGTCTAAAGATTACTATATCAAGATTCACAAGATAAAGATCAAGAAAAACAAGACTACGAGCAAAGATTGAAGACATTCATAGAATGCTAAGCTTAAGTTTTTGTAAATTGTAGTGACCTCCCTTAGGGGGAGATTGTTAGAAATCGAGAAAGACTCGGTCACTACCAATATATCATAGAATAGCTCGTAGCGTAACATTTGGAAACTTATCAAGCTAATCGGGTGATGTGCTGTCGTGTAGGGTCAATTTATTGATTACCATGTTTTAAATTTATATTTAACCGACTTATCCTAAAACAACACTTTAACGGGCAGTGTACCCGATCGGGTGGAGTTTCATGGTAAGTAGGGTGTAGAACACTAAGAGCGAGGTCGTTAACCTTATATTCTACCAGTATTTTAATTACTCTAATTAAGTTAATTCTAATTACTTGTTAAACCTATGCTATATACGTTTTCTAATAGGATTAGGGGGTTTTCAGCCTGAGAGACAGGCACAGGTTTTATGGTGACAATAATCAATTCTAAACACAATAAATATGCAAGAAAACAATCAAAAGGTAAAAGAGCGGTACAAGCAAAATAATAAAAAACCGTATAAGCCATATTAAATCTGATTAAATGCTGGTTTGTTTATTAAGTGCAATGATTTCTTATCTCGAAGCAGCATATCATTCTTAAGACTTAGGCAGGACATCATCCTAAGACCTAGACACGTTGAATCCTGTCACAATTAACGTATCCGCGTAAAGCATCCTTTTAGTTTAATTATAATCTATCTAGGGATTATAGCAATGGAGATGTTGATAAACCCTAGCCTATCGGGACGTTACCCATTTACTGTTTGACGGTATTTTATATACTGGTAGTCCACTATTCAAATCTTTATCAATTAATCAAGAACATACTTGTTGAAACATTACGGGTCACCTATCGGTCCAAATAAGCTCTTAATTTAAAGACAAAGACATAACGTTATTGGGGTGATCCTATTGGTCCAGTAATATAAAACACGATATGGAAAGCTATCCCAGTATCTAGCTCACTTGTTAGGCGTAACTAGACCCAGTTAAATTATAGGTCGCATATTCAAACACGTAGACAAGTATCATGTGATAAACATAATTAAACTTTTAACGACAAATTAAGAAAATCAATTTTAAAACAAATCAAACATTAAATCTTCATTAAGATGGCTAATACCCAAGGTATTAGCCCAAAACCATTGTAATTATACAAGCGTGATCAAATAACCAAGGTAAACTAAACGTTTTACCGAATGATACCAAAAATTAAATGATTACAAGAGTATAGGAATTACACGGTGTCTTCTATGGAATCGTGATCGATGCTTGACCTTTGGTTGTTCTTTTTTCTTCAGAAAATCGTCTTTTATGTGTATGGTATAAAGAATATGATTTTGCACACTGAAAACTCGTTTTTGAGTCTTCTATTTATAGCCTCTAAAAAAGTCTAGATACGCCGTATTGGGCTAGGCCAATATGGCGTATTGAGGTGTTTCCCTTGGAGTGCGCGCAAAGTTTATAATCAATCTAAAATATCTTCCCAAAATATAAATATTAACCAAATCTTTGCATAGTTATCCAACTGGATACGGCGTATCGGTAAATGTAGATACGCCATATTGGGAATTGATTATACGTGTTTCCTTGTAAATAGTAGGCACTGATATGCCGTATCTCTTTTCCTGGATACGGCGTATTGGTCAGAATTATCCAATCTTCAAATATCATCATTTTAGCTCCAAAATATGCGCCTTTTAGCATGTCTTTACAAATCACTCCTCAATTACTGCAAATAACACTTTTAAGCAATTAAGTATAAATTCTTGCAATAATTATATAAAAGTGGTTAGTCTATTAGGGATAAATGATGGTATAAATATGACGTTATTTGATGTTATCAAATATCCCCTTACTTGAATCCTACTTGTCCTCAAGTAGACTCTAGATTATATTGAAAATGCCTCGCAACCGAAGTTAAGGATTTTTTCGTTTAAGCACTTCTTTTGATTTAATCACCTATACAAGACGAAGCACCTAACGAAATATAGAAATGAAAACACTCAGATCACTAAACTAATCTAGGGTGTAACATTTAATTGGTACGCTCATTTTCTCAATCGTGATTAGCTTCATAACATATGTTTGGCAAGGATACACATCTCCACCACTAGAGCTAAGGAGAAACAAGCCAAAAGGTAAATTGGGTATTTATATAAGGTTAAGGTGGATCATTCTAACAATCTTTCACCGATAGTACCACACTAACAAGGCAGCCGAAGCACACATACACGACCATAATGACATAATAGACATGTGTGTTCGATCACATCTTTATTCGAGTTTAACCAAGGGTTAGGATGAAGAACGATATAGGGTAGGGATCTTCTAGTTTACACCAAAAGTGATAAATCAACAAGGTGGTTGAATCACACATACATGGCAGTAATGATGGAATAGACATGCATGACACAATCTCAACCTCGTTCGAGTAAAACTTAAGGTTAATTTCTAGGAATGGGAAGCAAATTGTTGTTAAATAAAATTCACAAAACAAATAGATTAAGCTTGAACAAGTAAGGTAGTTGCTAGTAACTTTTCTCGACCGTTCCATGATAAAGACTCAAAATATATACAAACACCTCGATCATAGAGATGACAAAGACAACCTAAGTTGGCGTTCCTATAACGGTCAACTTCCTGAACTTCTAAAATTACATACTTTTACAAAAGTGGTGATATTGGCCACTTTATACAAAACTATACATCGTTGATTTATAACCACATATCAACGAATAATCGATCCTTCCAAGTATTTCATTGGTTTAAGTTTAGCGAACCGACTATCAATCATCCTTCTCTTTTTGATGCATTTTCTATTTTTTTAAAACAAACCTCAGTGCAATTTCACCGTCTTTACAATCATAATTCATCCAGATAATTTTTCCTCTAACACTTCGTGTTCAGACATAATACATAATTGCGAAAGTAGCAAAATACACGAGCTACATATTTTCCCATTGCATTGAGCAATTTCCCGACCTAACCAAAGATAGAAAATTTCCCTTTGACACAGGAAATCCAAAACTTTACACAAAAGCAACTAGCAACTTTGATTAAGTAGGCTTAATCTATAGGGTAGGCTAAGGTGTAAAGGTGAAACGAAACAAACATATGGTGTGAAAAAGACAGGAATGGCTCAACAGGTTTTTCTAGGGGATGTTACTCTTATAGTGAGAGTAAGCAAAGGGTTACACATGGTTTTAACTAACCAGTGTAGTTAGTTAATTTTATAACATTTAAGCTTTTTGGTGTATTCCTAGAAATTTACCAGTTAAAAATGTTTCTTCATTTAAGTCCATAGTACTCATCGTTGTGGTCTTGAGTGATATACAAGGCCAAGTTCTAAAGGACACTACATCGCCGGTACACTCATAATTTTTGTGGAATTTTTAGTAAACGTTTGGAAACAAAATAGGCTTAATTCTTACAATTTGCATTAAGGGTTATAGTGCGCAAGGTCATGTAACTAGTAATTTTTACAAAAGTTATGCTAGAAAAAATTTTAAATTTGGCATAATTTAAGCATATAGCATATTATTTAAAAGAAAAGGACAAGTAGGTGTTCTAATTCTCCATCCTCCACTTAGATTATACAACGTCCTTGTTGTATAGATACAAATTAAAGAAATTAGGAAATAGAATTAGAATGAGGAACTCCCTCGATATGTTGCTCGAGATGATTCTCCAATTTGAGTTCTTGAACAAAAGTGTGTTGATGAGGCTTCAGAATGCTCGTACGAGTTCAACACACGTCTTTTTCAGAGTATACCATATCGTCAATCTTCTTTATTGCAAGGTCTTACATAAAAGTTTAGAAGACAAAAGTACAATTCCTATCTCGGTTATACAATGGTTACAATGCAGGAAAACAATTAAACACACATCTATACAGGGATTAATACGCCATATCTCAACCCCTAAGATACGCTGTATGGTTCATGTAAAAATAATTAGAATTTTTAAAGTACTAAAAATTAAATTACAGACTGATAACGTCAGACACAACCATACGCCGTATCTAGAGGGGTTTGATACGTCGTATGGAGTGTCTGGGAAGACAAACTCGTGCAAACAATTTAAAAATGACCGGGTTGTCTCCTAGGAAGCACTTTTGTTTCAGCTAGTCGTTAAGTTTGACTTTTTATTTCCTTGTTCCTTCACCAACTTCATTTGGTGCGTGTTATGGCCCATCCACGATTTTTTTATTGAAGAGTTTATGGTAGATGCAAGACATGCTGCTAGGGGTTTTCTTTACAGTACTAATTTTGCTTGGTCCCACAGTGATGAACTCTTCATAAGATCCTACCGAATATCGTATGACAGTGATATCTTTAGTTTGGCACAGCTCGTCTGGGTTGTCGATGTCGTGATGAGCGAGAATTGGTATCAAAGAATAATCTCTATCAATGATTTCGTAATTGTCTTTTCCATCATGGGCATCCAAGTAAGGTTTGAAAAATAAATCTGAGCATGTCTTTTTGCAGTTTTCCTTGCATGGTTCGTCGAAGTCGTCAATCGTTCCATTATTTCGTCCATCCACATAAAACTCCATAGTCCACTTTTGATGTTCTTGTCTAGTTCCTAGTAGTTGTTAAATTTTGATGCCAGCCAATATGGAAATTCAAAGTAATCCGTCCCATGGTCCAAATCATCTAAAATTTTACTTTTATATGTATGGGATAATGGGTAGTATTTATAGAGTAATTTATCGCACAATTCCTTCCAAGTAGTAGCCGTTCCTTTATTGTTCCACCATTTCTCAGCATCTCCACTAAGTGATTTTGAGAACACGTGTAATCAAAGTTTATTGTTATCCACATTAGGAATCTTGATCCATTCGGTTATCTCGAGCACTTTTACAATGTGGTCGGTAATGTCACTTTCATCCATACCATTGAAGGAGTTGTCACGCAATATTTTTAAGAATTCATCACCAATCTTTAACTCGGGTTTTGTGATCATAGATGAATTAGTTTGATCTCTATCATCGTCGCTTGATACGTCTGCATCTATTATCCCTTCATTGTTTCCCACTTCTATCCAAGAATGTAATAATGCGCGTTTAGTCATTTCATCAACTTTTTATGGTTTTTGAATTTTGAATTCCTCCAGGTTATGAATTCGAGTGGGTCAAGACCTTCTTCATCATCTTCGCATATTTTATCATAATTACTGGCATAGGACAGTGGTAGAATTTACTGAAAAATTTATTCACCAATTCTTCCCAAGTGTTGATTTTTCCATCTCCCTCGTTCATCCACCATTATCTTGCTTTCCCAGAAAGCGAGAGAGGGAAAGTCTTCATGCGGAGTTGAAAAAAGTCCATACCGGCTACTTTGATCGGATCGAGTATTTCAAGAATTTTAGCGATGTGGCTGACCACATCTTCTTCAACCCTTCTGCTATAAGAGTTACTACGTAGCTCCTTTAATAGTTCCTTACTGAGTTCATATTTCACATTGCTTTCGATACTTGGCTCAGCAAGATTTTATTCAGCTCGAGCTTCATTCAGAATAAGTTTTGCCATTGTTCGTCAAATGATTTCCTAAGAATAAGTATAACAATGATTAGTAGGATGTGCTCTCTGGAGAGAGAACACTAAAGACAGGAAATCAAATACGAAAAATGGCTATTGTTACTGTATCAGATGATCAATATACCGTATTCAATTAATTTGAATACGCCGTATGGTCTGCTGAAGGTCAGTATGCCGTATTGATTATACAGAATATGCCGTATTGTTTGGAAGAACAGATAAGTTGTTTAGACTGTAGAGATCAATACGCTATTTTGAGTGGCAAGGTCAATACGTCGTATCCAACTGGTGGATACGACATATCAGTTGATCTGTCAGAACAGGATACTTAGAAAACAATTAAATAAAGCGGGGATTTAGACACACAATTAAATTAAACAATCAAAATAAATACAAACAGAATTAAATTACACTAATTAAATTATTTTAAACTAATGGTTAGAAACACTAATAAAATTAAAGGTTAAACTTTTTCACTCCCCGACAGCGGCGCCAAAAACTTGATGTGCTGTCGTGTAGGGTCAAGTTATTGATTACCAAGTTTTAAATTAATATTTAGTCGACGTATCCTAAAACAACACTTTAACGGGCAGTGTACCCGATCAAGTGGAGTTTCATGGTAAATAGGGTATCGAACACTAAGAGCGAGGTCATTAACCTTATATTCTACCAGTATTTTAATTACTCTAATTAAGTATTACTTATTAAACCTATGCTATATACATTTTCTAATAGGATTGGGGGTTTTTCAGCCTGAGAGACTGACACAGATTTTATGGTGACAATAATCAATTCTAAACACAATAAACATGCAAGAAAACAATCAGAAGATAAAAGCACGGTGCAAGCCAAATAATAGAAAATCGTATTAGCTATATTAAATTTGATTAAATGTTGGTTTGTTTATTAAGTGTAATGATTTCTTATCTCGAAGCGGCATATCATTCTTAAGACTTAGGCGGGACATCATCCTAAGACCTAGACACGTTGAATCCAGTCACAGTTAACATATCCGCATAAAGAATCATTTTAGTTTAATTATAATCTATCTAGGGATTATAACAATGGTGATCTAGATAAACCCTAGCCAATTGGGACTTCCCCACTTACTGTTTGATGGTATTTTATATACTGGTAGTCCACTATTCAAATATTTATCAATTAATCTAGAACATACTTGTTGAAACATTACGAGTCACCTGCCAGTCCAACTAAGCTCTTAATTTAAAGACAATGACAGAACGTTATTTTTGATCCTATTGGTCCAGTAATATAAAACACGATATGGAGAGCTATCCCAGTATCTAGCTCACTTGTTAGGCGTAACTAGACCCAGTTGAATGATAGGTCGCATATTCAAACACGTAGACAAGTATCATGTGATAAACATAATTAAACTTTCAATGATAATTTAAGAAAATTGATTTTAAAACAAACCAAACATTAAATCTTCATTAAGATGGCTAATACCCAAGAGTATTAGCCCATAACCATTGTAATTATACAAGCGTGATCAAATAACCAAGGTAAATGAAACATTTTACCGAACGATACCAAAAATTAAATGATTACAAGAGTATAGGAATTACACAGTGTCTTTTATGGAATCATGATCGATGCTTGACCTTTGGTTGCTCTTCTTTTCTTTAGAAAATCGTCTTTTATGTGTATGGTATAAAGAGTATGATTTTGCACACTCGTTTTTGAGTCTTCTATTTATAGTCTCGGAAAAAGTCTGTATACGCCGTATTGGGCTAGGCCAATACGGCATATTGGGATGTTTCCCTTAGAGTGCGCGCAAAGTTTATAATCAATCTGATATATCTTCCCAAAATATAAATATTTACCAAATCTCTGCATAGTTATCCAGCTGGATACGGCGTATAGGTAAACATAGATATGCCGTATTGGGTTATACGCGTTTTCTTGTGAAAAGTAGGCGCTGATACGCCGTATCTCTTTTCCTGGATACGGCGTATTGGTCAGAATTAGTCAATCTTCAAATATCATCGTTTTAGCTCTAAAATATGCGCCTTTTAGAATGTCTTCACAAATCACTCCTCAATTACTGCAAGTAACACTCTTAAGCAATTAAGTACAAATTCTTGCAATAATTATATACAAGTGGTTAGTTTATTCGGGATAAATGATGGTATAAATGTGACGTTATTTGATGTCATCATCGGGTCAACATAAGACAACCTTATGTTGACCGACCTTAGTATAGGTATAATTACCCCACACCTTGGAGAGGGTTGGTTGTTCATTTGGTTCTTTCAGAATATACTTTTCCTTCCTTTCTCTCTCTATGTGCTACAACCCTCCTTTCTCTTTCTAGACTTTCTTTTGCTTATTTGTTAAGTGATGTGTTATAAAAGCTTTAAATTTATTGTTCTAGTTTTATCTAATTTCCAACTAACACATGGGTAAAGTATAAACCCCCGTTTATAGTATAGGTTAAGGGTAAGACCAGGTCATTCCACGGGATTGATAATTCTTAAAAGGGTCTAATGTATTACGAAAAGGTTTATCTTATAGACTGTCATGATCTAAAGATTTCAAAGTATTTCATGATTAAAAGTAATATTTATTTTGACTTAGAGAAATGATCATGAACAAATAAACAATCAAGCAACAGGAATTTAGCATAAAAGCATGAAAAGATGGATAATCATTCATACAATTAAATATTTCATATATTAGAGAATCCTTTCGGCCTTTAATCTTCAATATATAAAACGCATTAAGATTTATTCAAGCATGAATATGATAATGATAATTTCCCTTAATCAAGTTCGTTAGACATATGATCAAGTATTAAACGTCTTCATTTCCGGGTTGATAAATATTTTACTAGTTAATTCTCATAAAACTAGTATCGAATTGCCATAGACAAACAATGCGAAATATAGACATATTGATGGAATCTTTTGATGCGGTCGTCGTAGGACTTCCACAAGAAGTTTTACAACTCCCTAGGCAGAGTACCTAACCGTTATAGTAGTAGTATGGGCAAGACTCGGGGGCTGTTATTGTTCTCTAGGAGAATAGGTTGGGAATGCTTGATCACTGTCTAACAAAATTCTAGAGGTTGAGAGAAGATTATTTTTGTGTTTTTATATTTTATAGAAAGCATGTAAATCTATGGTTTGAGAGGTTGGTATGATAAACTATTAACTAAACTAATTAATAAACTAATCTACTGGTGATAAACTTTATGATATTAAATGTATTTACTTATTCTTGCATTACTTTCAGATTGGTATGCTCCTAATCACGGTTGCCTTGTCACACTTGTGATTTAATGTTAAGTATCGTCAAAGTTATAATTCATAATACACAATACACCTTGCGTCTTATTTAATATTCCGTTTTTTTAAAGCAAAACACAAGTAAGTAGTATGGAGACTTTTACAAGGTCCTTAAGGGTATATTAAATGCGTGTGAAATACCTTAAGAGGGATCAACCATATAAGGGGAAAGGTAGTAGGAAGACTGTTACCCTATGGTATCCTTTCTACGCACTCGCGTTTCCTTAGACGTGTCAACAGCGATACAAACAAAAGCTGGTTTTCTAAGGCATAACGTGCACATTCATCAACAAGAAGCAACAATATAACACCCTGTGTTTTAGGGTCATTGTACGTTGTCAATAAATTCACTATTTATTTTTAGTATTGTATGCGTTTGCTTTTAAATTGAGATCGTTAAGTTAAATCGCGTAAGCTAAAAATTATCATTCAACGTAAACGGGCATCAAACAATTAAATGTTTACATCAAGCAAGTGTTAAGTAATTATTTTGAGGATAATTATTAACTTTGTTCATTTTATTTTTATTGGTTGCGTAAAGTGTTTACGTTTCACGATAAAATACGTTTAGGCATACCTGGAACCACCAAAACTTTTCTACGCTTCAACAAATACCCACAATTATACCCAATACTCGAAAATTACAAAAATATCTTATAAATATACATCTATGGCCGGATATGGTGGAAAAGATCAAGAAAAATATCACAAACTTGCAACTTGATCTTGTACATTCAACAACTCATTAAACCTTCAAACTTTCATAAGTCTTGACCAAGACTTCCCTAGAAATCCTCTTCTTGTCTAAGACTTTCCTAAGACTATCACATGTGATCTTTGGTTAGTCATGTGAGTTATATAAGGCCTTAGCTAGAAAGAATACACATACACATCTCATTTGCTAAGTGAAAACATCACTCATTCTCCCCCTTTTCCTCTCTTACCCACGGCTCAATACAAACACACTACCAAATCCATATAAAATTTATCTACAACATTTACAAGCATTACTACAACATATCTAAGATATCTCAAGGTGATTAGAAGGTTCGGTTTAGGGTTTACAAGTGTTAAGCAAAGGAAAAGCAAGATTAGGGTTTCATTTGGTTTTAGGGTTTTCAAGTGTTGTAAGCTTGGATTTGTTTGCTAAACAAGGGTTTAGATCATATTGTTCATCATCCTAATTCATATTAAGGTTACCTAAACACCCTAATTTGTTTACTTTCATGATTTTATGCATATATAATATTTGTATAGTTAATCACCATCTAAGAACTTATTTACTTGTAAAAATGGATTTTTACACTTGTTTATGATTTGGTACACTTTCACTCATGACATATGGATGTTAATATCATGTTATAATGGATGTATAAGTATTGTACATGTGTGTTTTATGTATAAAAAGTATATATAAGCAAGTTATCTAAAAAGTATACTTATGAAAATTCATGGATAAATAAGTATGTACACATTTGGATCTTATGATTCTTGGACAATATATGGACAAATCTTGGACTAGATACCCTGAGGATGTAAGACATGTGATAATAAGTGTTGTAATGGACTTGTAATAAGGTGGTTAAGCTTAAAAGTTACAAAATCTAGTTTTAAACACATGTTATCAAAAACTTTAAAACTTTATGTTTTAATTCAAAAATAAATGTATTTATTTTATATCTTTATAAAATACTACATGTCATGAGGATTCTAACCATACAAGAAACTTAAAAATCCGCTTTATAACGAAGAAGATACGTAGTTTACAAGTTATACGATAATAAACAACTTTATAAAAGAAATTTTATAAAAACAAGTTACGAAATACTTCAGATATATAAGATCAGTTATTTTTCACAGATAGTACATATTTTTAGGATTCCAAAACATTAAGAATCATAATTTTTTAATCAATAACGAAGGAGTTATGAATTTCATAAGTTTACGATAATTAAAGTTTATAAAAATAATTTTATAAACTATGAACAATAAAAATCACTATTCATCTCAGATACTATAACTTTTCCCCTTTTTGTGTTCTGAATATTTTATTTATAGTCCTTTGATTATTTGACTTTTGTCAGTTTATTTAGATTTTTGTACCGTGTTGACGGTGGCGATTTTATGAGATATGTGATGAATTGCGGTTTATTGTGATTAATAATCCCTTTTAGAAAGGTATTATTGTGTTATGTGTATTCCGGGTGGTTTGACCCGTGAATTTCGAGAAATGCCGAAAAACGAGTCCGACACGTCCGTTAATGTCCAAATGAGTTTTGAAGGGTGTAAAGTGAAAATATGTCGTTTAAATACTCTAGGTTAATGGAAAAGTATTTTTAAAGTGAATAAAAATGCTAATTAACTTTGTGGTAAATTTTACGATTGAGTTTAACGAGTACTTAAATGATCCCGACACGAAAAGAAAGGCCCAAGACGCCATGGGATACCATGGCCGGTCAAAAGAAGACTAGGGAGACAAGGTGGATTAATTTTAGCTAACCTTGTCCAAATTGTACATAAGATGCTTTCCTTATCCTCATTTTTACACATAGTTCATTTTTAAAATCAAAAATATCCTCTCCCTTCTCTCCAGTGTTCGTCCGCACCTACAACACACACACTCTCATAATTTTGAAGTTTGATCAAGAAACCATGAAGACATAAATATTTGGGGTTGATTCTAGTGTTTGGTTATTCATTTAGACAACGTTTGGGTTGTTCGGTTCGTGTCGAAATGTACAAATTTAAAGATTTTCTTGTAAGTTTTCAAATTTAAATTTCGTTTGTCATTTTGGGTTTATTTTGATGCATAGATGTTAGTTGTACAAGTTGATCGTTATGAAAATCGATTTTTGAAAGCGAAATGAATAAAAAAGGGTGGTGTTTGGTTCGTGAATAGTAAAAAAGGAAAAAGAGGGTTTTTGTAGTTTTGATGTTGTGGTCGTGATGGTTGAATAATATATGATGCTAGAATGCTTATTTTTGATAGTAGCTTGTATGGCTTATTCGGGCTTATTTTTAAGCTATTTCTTGGCTTATTTAGGCTTATATGCCACGTGTAGATTCTCAAAATCACTAGGAAAGTGATTTTGATTATTTTTGTGTTATGGCGTATGTTGTGGACTATTTTTGAGGCTTATGGTAGTAACCAAAAGCGATACGTAGCTTAATAGCTTATTTTAAAGCTTAATATACGTATTTTGGAGTTTATGGACTCACGGCCCAATAAGTCTATTTGAGCCGCGGCTTAATGGGAGGGCTTATTGTGGTCCGGATTATTTCTACATATAAGTATATACTTATATATGTAAATGGACCTTGGTTTTGGACTTAAATAGTATTTTGGACTTATATATGTCCTAATGGACCCTTGTTGGGCCTTAAGGCCCAATAAGCGATATGTAGTAGTTATGAGAATTTTGATGGACTTTTGAAAGTGGAAATGTATTTACGAAGTGATATTGAACGATATTTTGGGAAAAACGTGTTGGTAAGCGTTAACGATTGAGATTTTGGAATTTTGTCGAAAAGTGTCGAATTTGTGAAAAATGTTGAAAATAAGGTTTGAAACCTTGGAAAACGTTGTATAAACGTACGAGTCATGTCGAAATTTCGTAAAAAGTTTATACTTAGAAAATTTCTTAAAAACATGATTTTTGATTTTAAATAATAAAATAATATTTAATTATTTTATTTTATTTATTTAATAAATTCACTAAAAGACGAAAAATATAATTTTTCTCGAAACTTCTCTAAAGTGTTTATTATGAGTAAACGTTTCATTTTCAACCGTATAATGATTATTTTGAAGTGACTAAGGTGTACCGAATGGACTTGTCGAGATATATTTATAATTAATAATTATAAATATTTATTATATTACTTATCTATTTACGCTAAATAGTATAAGTATGTATTATCGAGGAATGAGATTGATATGATTGTGGAGTTAAGTCGTCAACCATCACACCACTAAATTGTTTTGGGTAATTGTACAACGCGTCTAAACTCTATGCATCAAACGTGAAGATTGTTTTAGAATTGGATGATTAAATTGGGACATTAACTGGACTAGGTCGTGTGCGGGCGTCGTTGCATTTGCTTGTGTGATTGAGATTTGGTTGCTAAAGACTTTCTTGAGGTGAGTTCTCATAGCCCCACTTTTTACTATTTTTTCATTGTGGGAAAATGATACTCAGACGTGTTTTGAAATGTTTTGAATTGATTTGTGCGAAATGTGGTTTTGTTTTTGGGACAAGTTATGTGCTTATGACTGCTATGTGAGTATTATGTGATGCATGATTGTTTGGATCGGATGGGTACGCCTACCCAGTGTTTGTGAGATTATTGGATCCGATGGGTACGCCTACCCAGTATTTGTGTGATTATTGGAGCGGATGGGTACACCTACCCAGGTTTGTGTGTGGTCCTGCCCTAATTTTAGTGCTCCAGCTAGTAGGCCCTTTAGGTGCGTAAGTGACATATGGTTATTAATTAGCGGTGATGCTAAGGTTGTATGCATATATTCACTGTCATATAGCACTATTGTCCACTGTTGAAATATTGGCACAACTTTTGGGTTTAAGGTCAAACATACGAGCTCACCAACATTATTGTTGACGTTTTCGAGTATCATTATCAGGTGAAGTGAAAGAAGAGTGGTTGGTGTTTGTTTATAGTCGACTTCTTAGAAAGTATCCCGAGAGGAATTTTAGTTTGAAGTATTGCTTGCTTGTTGTTTGGTTCTAGTAATTGGATGTTTTAGAGTAAGTTTGGATTATGGACCCTTGTGAGGGCATTTGAATAATTATAAGAGATTATGGATTTTAGTTGCGATTTAGGACATCACTCAAGGTTGTTCGAGGTTAATGATCTTCATAGCACTTGAAGTTTATGTAAATGTAGTTTTCTCTATTTTGTATCTTGTGTTATGATTATCATTATATTGCATTCTTGAGTTTCTGCCGTTGTCGGGGTGTGACAGATTGGTAATCAGAGCCAAGGTTATAAAGAACTAGGTGGATTGGCCTAGACTATAACCTAAGATCCGTTATTTAGTTACGTATAGGATCTATGTGTGCGGTGTTCCGCTTTTGTTTGCGTTTGTGTGTTTGCGGTTTGGTGCTTTAGTTATGTCAGTCATTGAAATGTGTAAGCTCAATATTAAATATGACTGGGAAAGGCTGGGAATATAAGTACGGTGACCAACGTAGTTATAAGCATATCACAACTCACTCATACTTGATAATGCTGTTCACATAAATCGATGTTGACACCGTAGGGTGGGGTTATGTGTAAATCTGGTTATATATAGTAATTTGTTTCTATATATTATATAGATATATATTATATATATATATATTATATATGATTATCTATATATTATAATATATATATATATATATTATTATTAGTCTTCCACTCTACCTAACTTGCCCCGTTCATCTCTGTGCGGATAAGGCTGCCAAAGGGTGATGACCCGAAAGTGTTGGCCGGGCCTTGGTTGCGATCACGAGGGGAGGGGGAACGGGTTGTATGAGTTGGTAGAGGTGGAAAGGGGTTGAAGTAGAAGACATAGGGAAGGTAGATGGGAGTATGTTGATGATTTGATTGTCAAGGAAATGAATAGGGTTTGGGAGCTAATGGGGGGTATAGAGGGAGTCACATGGGAATGTAGAGGGAGCAGCCAATGTGGGTGTACCCGACTTTCAACAATCATGGCCAAACAATTGCAGAATCTCTTATCCCACCATGTTGGCTCAGGTTAGAGTAAACGAGGGAAATGTGGGAAATTAGAATGGTAAAGGTAGTTAATAGAACGTTCAGAGAGAACGGTTGGGAATGCGATAGTGATGGCAACCAGGTAGGGTTTTATATAGGATTTTCTTAGCTTGTAACCCTAAGGGAATTAGATGGTAAGGAGTGTGTTGTAGTTCTTACTTATTGGATCGAGAAAATGGAGAATGTACAGGATATGAGTGGTTGTAGTAATGACCAAAAAGTGAAATACACTGCTGGTTCATTCGTGGGTAAGGCTTTAACATGGTGGAACTCTCAGATCCGTACGCTAAGCCAGGAAGTTGATGTTATTATGTCATGGAATGACTTTAAGTTTATGATGATACAAGAGTTTTGTCCCAGTCATGAGATGCAAAAGTTGGAATCAGAATTGTGGAATCACGTCATGGTCGGGGCTGGCCATGCTGCATATATTGATAGGTTTCATGAGTTGGAGAGGTTAGTCCTGCATTTGGTAACCCCATAGAGTAAGATGATTGAGAGGTATGTGTATGGCCCTTGTCCAAAACTTCGTGGGATTGATGGTGGCGAACGGGCCAAAGACTATGCAGAAGGCCGGTTTGTATGTAGATTTCTATTGGTCATGGCCGACCGATGTTTGAGGTTTGTGAGAAATGGATTCAAATAAGAAAGTTGAGGAAAAGAGGAATTGTGGGGGAAACTAAGCAAGGATAGAATGGTAGGAATGATATAAGAGGATAGGGGATGGGAATGTTTTTTTATACTACTATAACCTATAAGAAGAGAGTAATATGGGTTACTTGGCCCATAGTTACATTGACACATCCTACCATGCACCCGGAGGGCCTTTATGTGACTTGCTTTCACCTGTACCGCCGAGTCATTTAGCAAAGGATTGTAGAGGTGTGCAAAGGAATGTGAATCCTGTCAATGTAGAACCAAAATACTATTAGAGCATGTTAAGAGTGTGGTCAGGTTACCGACCATGGTAGGTAGCTTGTCCTAGAATAAATGAGCACAAGAAAGGAAGGAAATCATTCCAAACCAGTTGCTGCTAAAAGGCGGGGAGATCAGGGTGTCGGACGGAAACCAAAAAAGGAACACAAGCTAGGGGTAAGGCATTCATGTTGGAGGCAGGGAAGCTCGAGAGGACGAACTATTTATGGACGAGTAGTTTATTTGAACAATCATTTTGCCACTACCTTATTTGACTTTGGTGCCTATTATAGTTTTGTTGTACTACTTTTACTCTTGTTAGGTTAGAGCTAGCGTCTTAGTTTGATATGAGATTGAGATAGCTAGCGGACAGCTAGTAGAGATTGATAAAGGTTATTAAGGGTTGTAAACTAGAAATCGAGGGTCATGTCTTTGACATCGATTTGATACCTTTTGGGCATGGGGTGTGATGTAATTATAGGTATGAACTGATTTGTCTAATAAAGGCTGAAATAATTTGCCATGAGAAGGTAGTGAGGATACCACTACCGGATGTCAAGGTGCTTAGATTATTAGGAGAGAGACCGGAAGAGAAAATGAGACTCTTGATGAGTGCTAAGGCTAATGAAAAGAAACAAGAAGAGATTGTTGTGGTTAGAGATTTTCCTGAGGTATTCCCAGATGACCTATCTGGATTACCGCCTATTCGGGAAATTGAGTTTCGAATTGAGTTAATCCCTAGAGCAACGCCGTGGGTAGCTAAGAATCCTATCGTTTGGACCTTTGAAAAATGAGGAGTTATTGGACAATAAGGAAACTCCAAGATAATGGTTTTCATTCAACCAAGTTCGTCGCCTTAAGGAGCGTCGGTGTTGTTTGTTAAGAAAAAAGATAGTTCTTTTAGGATGAGCATTGATTATAGAGAATTGAACAAGTTGACTGTTAAGAATCGTTATCCACTTCCTAGGATTGATGATCTATTTGACCAACTGCAAGGGTCGCAGTTTTTCTCAAAGATAGATCTTAGGTCTGGATACCATCAGCTGAGAGTGCATGAGGATGACATTCCAAAGACTGCGTTTAGAACTTGTTATGGACATTTCAAGTTCACAGTAATGCCCTTTGGTCTGACTAAGAACCCGCGGTGGGTATTTTGGATTTGATATATAGAGTTTGTCGACTTATCCTTGATAAGTTTGTTATAGTGTTTATAGAAGTATCTTAATTTACTCTAAGACTCAGACGAGCTATGTAGAACACTTATTAAGGTAGTCTTTGGGGACTGCGCAAAAGGGAGAGAATTGTTTTTGCGAAGTATTCTTAAGTGTGAATTCTGGCTAAGAGAAGTGCAGTTTCTTGGGCATGTGATAAATGGTAATGGGATTCATGTAGACCCTAGTAAGATTGAAGCTGTTAAGAATTGGAAAGCCCCTAGAACTCCGACTGAGGTTCGTTCATTCTTAGGATTGGCTGGATATTACCGTAGGTTCATTGAGAACTTTTCTATTATGACTAAGTCTCTCTTACTATCTTGACTCAGAAGTGTAAGACTTTCGATTGGGGTGAGGAACAGGAATTGACATTTTAGACCTTGAAGGATAAGTTGTGTAATGCGCCTATTCTAGCTCTCCCCGATGGACCAGAAGACTTTGCGGTATATTATGATGCGTCTGGGATAGGACTAGGCTGTGTGTTAATGCAAAGAGGTAAAGTGATAGCCTATACGTCTAGGCAATTGAAAACTCATGAGAAAAATTATACTACCTATGATTTGGAGTTGGGTGCGGTCGTGTTTGCACTTAAGATCTGGAGACATTACCTGTATGGGACAAAGAGTGTCATCTATACGGATCATAGGAGTCTTCAGCATATCTTTAGTCATAAAGAGTTGAATATGCGACAACGTCGCTGGATAGAGTTGTTTAGTGATAATGAGTGTGAAATTCGCTACAATCCTGGTAAGGCGAATGTGGTGGTTGATGCCCTAAGTAGGAAAGAAAAAGTAAAGCCTAAGAGAGTTAGAGCTATGAATATGACCCTTCAGTCGAGTATCAAGGTTAGGATACTGACGGCTCAGAAGGAGGTTGTGGATGAGTTTGCAGGGTTGCAGAAAGGTTTGGATGAAATGATAGAACAGAGAAGCGATGGAACCTTGTACTGCCTGGATCGAATATGGGTACCTTTGAAGGGTGAGGTGAGAACCTTAATAATGGATGAAGCCCATAAGTCGAAGTAATCTGTACACCCAGGAGCTGATAAGATGTATTATGATTTGAGAGATAGGTATTGGTGGCCTGGAATGAAAAAGGATATAGCTGAGTATGTTAGTAAGTGTTTGACTTGTTTAAAGGTTAAGGCTGAGCATCAAAGGCCATCTGGCTTGCTCCAGCAACCTGAGATTCCCATATGGAAATGGGAAGGGATAGCTATGGATTTTGTGACTAAGTTGCCTAGGACTAGTAGTGGGCATGACACAATCTAGGTCATTGTGGACCGATTGACTAAGTCTGCTCATTTTCTACCTATGCGTGAGGATTATAAGATGGAAAAGTTGGCTAGATTGTATTTGAATGAGATAGTTGCTAGACATGGTGTGCCGATCTTGATTATATCGGATCGTGATAGTCGTTTCACATCAAGGTTTTGGCAGTCAATGCAAGAGGCATTAGGGACTCATTTAGACATGAGTACGGCTTATCACCCTCAGACCGATGGTCAGAGTGAGCGTACTATTCAGACTTTGGAAGACATGCTTAGAGCGTGCGTCTTAGACTTCGGAGGAAGTTGGGATGTTCATCTTCCGTTGGTTGAGTTTTCGTATAACAATAGTTATCATTCTAGTGTGAGATGTGCTCCGTTTGAGGCATTGTATGGTAGAAAGTGTCGTTCGCCAATTATGTGGGCTGAGGTGGGAGAAGGTCAGTTGATAGGACCTGAGTTAGTGCAAGAGACTACTGAGAAGATCTCGCAGATTAAGGATAGACTTAAGGTTGCGCGTGATCGCCAAAAAAGTTATGTTGATAAGAGGAGGAAGCCTCTAGAGTTTAGTGTAGGTGACTATGTCTTGCTCAAAGTGTCGCCTTGGAAAGGTGTGGTACGCTTTGGGAAGAAAGGGAAGTTAGCACCTAGGTTTGTTGGACCGTTTGAGATTATTGAGAAAGTAGGCCCTGTGGCCTATCGGTTAGATTTGCCTGAGGAGTTGAACGGTGTTCATGACACGTTCCACGTGTCGAACCTTAAGAAGTGTTTGGATGATCCAACACCACAAGTGTCTTTGGATGAGATTCGAGTTGATGCTAAGTTGAATTTTGTGGAAGAGCCTATGGAAATTTAGGAAAGAGAGTTTAAGAAGTTGAAGCGTAGTAGGATTGAGATCGTCAAAGTTCGGGTTTGCGTGCATATTCGAAACGTGGTCTGAATGCACGTTAGGAAGTGAAGATCAAGATGATCTTGAAGTATCAGTTTTTGTTTTAGTGATGTTAAGTGGTTGAATTTTGGGGAAAAAAAATTCTTTTTTTTTAAGGGGGGTAGAATGTAACCTTTGTCTTTTTTGTGTTATGAATATTTCATTTATAGTCCTTTGACTATTTGAATTTTGTCAGTTTATCCAGATTTTTATACCGTGTTAACGGTGGTGATTTTATGAGTATTGTGATGAATTGTGGTTTATTGTGATTAATAATCCCTTTTGGAAGGTATTATTGTGTTATTTGTATTCTGGGTGGTTTGACCCGTGAATTTTGAGAAATGCCAAAAAAACGATGTCCGAACGTATGTTAATGTCTCCAAATTAGTTTTGGAAAGGGGTTTTAAAGTGAAAATATGTCATTGTGAATACTATAGGTTATGGAAAAAGTTATTTTAAAGTGAATAAAAATGCTAATTAACTTTGGGGTAAATTTTACGGTTGAGTTTTACGAGTATTTAAGTGATCCCGACATAAAAATAAAGACCCGAGACCCTTAGGATCCCATGTCCGGTCAAATGGTCAAGATGGAACCAAGCAAGGCTTAGTTTTGTGTGCATGGTTTGTCTTAAAGTGTGTATCAATATATTCCTTCCACTAGTTCATTTTTATCCTTATCATTTCAAAAAAATAAATAAAACACAAACACTTTGGTGTGTGCTCTCTCCACGTCCGAACTCCACACACACACACACAATATATTTTTGAACTTTGATCAAGAAAACATGAAGACATGAATATTTGGGGTTGATTCTAGTGTCCGGGTATTCATTTAAACAACATTTGGGTTGTCCGGTTCGTGTCGAAATCTACAAATTTAAAGATTTTCTTGTAAGTTTTCAAATTTAAATTTCGTTTGTCCTTTTGGGTTTATTTTGATGCATAGATGTTAGTTTTACAAGTTGATCGTTGTGAAAATCGATTTTTGAAAGCGAAATGAATAAAAAAAAGGTGTGTTTGGTTCGTGTATGGTAAAAATAAAAAAGAGGGTTTTTGTAGTTTTGATGTTGTGGTCGTGATGGTTGAATAACATATGTTTCTAGATAGCTTATTTTGAATAATAGTTGTATAGATTATTTGTGGGCTTATTTTTAAGCAATTCGTAGCTGATTTTAGGCTTATAGGCCACGTCTTTCATCAAGATCACTAGGGAAGTGATTTTTGATTATTTTGTGTTATGGCGTATGTTTGTAGACTATTTTTGAGGCTTATGGTAGTAACCAAAGGCGATACATAGCTTATTAGTTTATCTTAAAGCTTAATATACGTATTTTGGAGCTTATGGGCTCGCGACCCAATAAATCTATTCAAGCCGTGGCTTAATGGGAGGGCTTATTGTGGTCTGGATTATTTTCTACATCTTAAGTATACTTTATATATGTAAACATGGACCATGATTTTGGACTGGATCGTATTTTGGACTTATAAATGTCTTAATGGACCCTTGTTGGGCCTTAAAGCCCAACAAGCGATATTTAGTCGTTATGAGAGTTTTGATGGTCTTTTGAAAGTGAAAATGTATTTACGAAGTGATATGGAATGATATTTTGGGAAAAACGTTTTAGTAAACGTTAAAGATTGAGAATTTGGAATTTTGTCGAAAAGTGTCGAATTTATGAAAAGTGTTGAAAATAAGGTTTGAAACCTTGAAAAACGTTGTTTGAGCGTACGGGTCATGTCGAAATTTCGTAAAAAGTTTATACTTAGAAATTTTCTTATAAACATGATTTTTGATTTTAAAATAATAAAATATTATTTAATTATTTTATTTATTTAATAAATTCACTAAAAGACGAAAAATAAGTAAACGTTTCATTTTTAACCGTATTATGATTATTTTGAGTGACTACGGTTTACCGAATGGACTTGTCGAAATATATTTATAATTTTTAATTATAAATATTTATCTATATTACTTATCTATTTTCTCTAAATAGTATAAGTATGTATTATCGGGGAATGAGATTGATATGATTGTAGAAATATGTCGTCAACCATCACACCACTAAATTGTTTTGGGTAATTTCACAACGCGTCTAAACTCTATGCATCAAACGTGAAGATTATTTTGGAAATGGATGATTAAATTGGGACATTAACTGGACTAGGTCTTGTGCGAGCGTCGTTGCATTTGCTTGTGTGATTGAGATTTGGTTGCTAAAGAGTTGCTTGAGGTAAGTTCTCATAGCGCCACTTTTTATGGTTTTTCGTTTGGGGGGGGAAAATGATTAAATGTGTTTTGAAATGTTTTGAATTGATCTTTGTGCGAATGTGGTGGTGTTTTTTGGGACAAGTTACGTGCTTATCGACTTGCATGTGAATATTAGTTGTGCTGAATGATTGTTTGGATCGGTAGGGTACGTATCCCAATTTTTGATGTTTGTTTGGTTTACTTGTTATATTGTATGTTATAAAAATATATTTTTGTTTTTTTTATATGTTTTTAACTCCACCTTACTCTCCGCCCTCTGTTTCCGTTACCAGAATAAATTAACTAATATATTTTTGTTTTTTAAATTTTAGTTCTTTTTTTAAAAAATATGAAATTTTTTTCTTTATGTTTAGTAGTTATTAGTTTTATTTTAAGGAATTGCATTTTTTTTTTTTATTTTAGTCAAATATTAAACATTTTAGATGGGGGGGTACGCCTACCCAGTATTAGTGTGGTTGTTATAGAGCGGATGGGTTACGGACCCAGGTTTGTATGTGGTCCTGATCTAATTTTAGTGCTCCAGCTGGTAGGCCCTTTAGGTGCGTAAGTGACATATGGTTATTGATTAGCTGTGATGCTAAGGTTGTTTGCATATGTTCACTGTCATATAGCACTATTGTCCAATGTTGAAATATTGGCACAGCTTTTGGGTTTAAGGTCAAACCTACGAGCTCGCCAACATTATTGTTGACGGTTTCGAGTATCATTTTCAGGTGAAGTGAAAGAAGAGTAGTTTCGTGATTGTTATAGTAGACTTAGAAGTATCCTGAGTGGAATTTTGTTTGAAGTCTTGCTTGGTTGTTGTTTGGTTCTAGTAATTGGATGTTTTGGATTAAGTTTGGATTATAGACCTCTATGAGGCCATTTGAATAATTGTAAGAGATTATGGATTTTATTTGCGATTTGGGACATCACTCGAGGTTGTTCGAGGTTGATGGTCTTCATAGCACTTGAAGTTTATGCAAATGTAGTTTTCTCTATTTTGTATCTTGTGTTATGATTGATCATTATGTTGCATTCTGAGTTTCCGCCATTGTCGGGGTATGACATGATGTAAAAATCCCAAATATCCGAAGTACACAATTAATTAAAACCATAACACCAAAGTCAATTATGTCTCGGGTGTCCGCATTTCTCCTTACATGATATTGATGATATAAATTGTAACACCAAATTCAACTAAGTCCTGGATGTCACAATTATTCCTTCTAATTAGACGAAATGATAACACCTAATTCAACTAAGTCCTAAATGTACATATTTCTTCCGGCTGGATACTGACTAACTGAAGGAATCATTCATACTTAATCATACTATATGTACTTCTTTATCAAATATTTTTATCCATTTAAAAAATTATCTTAGTGATGGTTAGGAATGATAAAAGGGTCGATCTTTTTGAGAATAAAATGTTTGGTAAATAAATAGAGACTAAAATGTTGTTAATTGGTTAGGTGATAGGCTGAGTGACTTTAAATAAGTCACGAGACCCAACAAATAGCAAAAGCTAAGAAACATAGAGCTCCTTGCTAATCATTATAAAATGGGTTAAAATACCCCACCACCACTTAGTTGTGAAGGGGGTTCTCTGTGTGTCTTTAATCTCATTTCTAATCTTTTCTTCTATTCTCTTCTCCCTCTTTCTCTTCTTAATTTTATTCTTTTTCTTTACTCTCTCTAATTTATAACGCAACCCATAACTTAAACACACACTCTATTGCTTATTGATCCTAAATTCAAGACCTAACAAGTGGTATCAGAGCCAAGGGGCGATTTAGTGTTTGTTTAGAGCTTATTTCAGTTTGTTCGTGAGGTTGCTTATAATTTTTGTTCGTGAGCTTATTTTTGTGTTATACCGAGTTTGTATTTGTATTCAAAAGACTCAAACGAGTTATCTAGATTTAATCTGTTTAGCGTCATCAAAATTGTGAAAAATATGTTACGAAATTTGCAAAAACATTCTTATCAAGATTTAATGTAATAGGCTATATCAAGATTGGTTTGAAAAGTACATCGAAATTTAGTTAACTATACGAATTTGGAAATCGTTGTTTAACGAAAAATGAGGCTAGTACAGTGTTAATGTGGCTGATAGTAAGGTTAGGTTGCGTTGTCTTGTTGAATCTATCTATGTGTATGTTTTTTGGTAAATAATTTTCTACATTGAAATAGTTGTTAAATTTCAAACTCAGAAAATGTTAACTAAAAACCGATAGAGCTCAGTTGGTTAAGTGTTAATGCGTTTGTGTTTGGCAAAAAATATCCAAGGTTCGAGTCTTGCTAGTCATATTTTGGTGTTATTTTTGTTCTAATCGAATTTGATAGAAAATTTAGTACAACGAGATTGAAGTTTACATACCGGAAATGGCAGAATATAATACAAAAGGAGCTCTTGTACAGTTGGTTTGTTTGTGTGTTAACACTTGATTCGAGAGGTCCATGGTTCGATTCTCCTTGTTTGCAAATCTCGGTGTTTTTATTTTTAGTATTCCGAATTTGGTAGCACTTGTCAAAATTTTCCTTATATATTGAATTTTGAAAAAGAGAAAACAAATGTTGCCTAGCTCAGTTGGTTATGATACGCGTGTGTAAGTGTTGTAAGGAGGTCTAGAGTTCGAATCTTATAAGATGATATTTTGTGAATTCTTTTTCGGTTTTGAAATTGAGATATCTAGTTTTCCGGATGATTATAGTTTTTTTCACAAGAATCGTTCTCTTGTAGTGCATTTTCTTGTTATCGAGTTCTAATAGATAAAACATCACTTTCGGTTTTATCGAATTTGGGTATGATAGGATTTTTATGATTTTCGGTATTAATTTCCCTTGTATTCGTTTGATTATCAAGTTGTAATAGATTAGTGCTTTATTTTTGGATTTATCGATTTTGGAGTTACTATAGGATTCTCATTTTCGATACGTAGTTTTATCAAATTTGTGAAGAAGTGAGTTTTACTTAGCGGTAAAGTTCTAAAAACGCTTGAGAGATTGATTTTGGTCACATTTTCTGTTTTATCGATCTTGTGATTCATTTTTATTCCAATTTCTGCTGATCTTATTTATAGACGTGATTAATGTAATTAAGGAATTATAGATATATTCTAGAGTTATCTCATAAAGATAGGAATGAGATAAATTAGGAAGAGATTGATATTACGCGTTTTCAGGAAGAGATTGATGTATATCTCTTACGCAATTTTAGGAATCTTGTTGAGCAAATTTAGGGTTTCTTCTCTATAAAAGAAACCTTTAGCATTAGGGTTTGGTACCGATTACGAATTACAAAAACATTTGATTATCAATAGAGAGATCCATAGAGGATCATTATTTATATTTATTCTTCTTTATATTGCATTGTTTAGTTTCCGCCTAAACAATTGTTAGAGTCTCTCACGTATATACTTGTGATTACATAAGTACTATACAACCACAAAGGATAGAAGATCTATCTAGTTCTAGATCCTAACAGTGTTTGTGATTGATTTGGTTTGTGAGGAACTGATAGGTTGTGCGTGATTTGGTTTGATTGATAATTGGGATTGAATTTTTGGGTTTGTGTTGAAAATTCCTTGGGTTCGTCGTGATAAATAAGGAAAATGGGAACAAACGAGGAAATAAGACGCTTAGCTCAGGAAGCTGAAAAACAACAATTATTTGCTCAAAAAGTCTAACAACAAAACACGACTTTGACTAGTCAGCTTGAGATGTATAAGGAAAGGGTTCGGATTTTGGAAGGTATTAACAAGGATAATAATTATCTCAACGAATTTCTTGCGGCTGATGAACGGGCAAAACGTTATAATCGACAAGCTCAGTCTCAATTTGTTTGTGATCGAGATATCATTTGAGATCTAGAAATACAACGAGATAAATTAGAGTTAGATGTCAAGGATTATAAGAGACAAAAAGAGGAATATCAAAAGACACAAATAATTTTCAATCAAACACAGTGTAACAAAGAGGAAAAATATTTTTGTGATATTCTTCAGTTACAAGCTAAATTTAAAGATCTTGAAAATGTTGTTTGTAAAATGGGCAAATCAACTTAAACACTTCGGTTGCTTACAAATGAACACAAAGCTTTTCGGGACAACTTACATAAGTCGGGTTTAGGATATAACGGTCCATATGTTCTTTCAGAAGCTTTTGCTAAAATTCCTAAGTTGTATCATGCTTATGAACTTTGTGATAAAAATAAACAACTGCATGTGTTTGATTCTGAGGAAACTCTTGAGGATGCTGAAAAGAGTCAATTAAAAATGAATGAGTTTCAAAAAGATGAAAAAGTTCAAGAGTTAAAGATACAACCAATCGATTACGGAAAATTGAACAAACTTTATGACAATTTTGTTCCTCAAAAAGATCTTTCTGCTGAACAAACATATTTTCCATCATCTTGTATATCTTCTGTTTCAAAAATATCTTCTGAAGAATTTTCTTCTAAGACAAAACCAAGCATGGCATCAATGCCTAGTGCAAATCCAATGCTTGTGGATTTGAATGAAATGGAAAATATTTTCCAAACGTTGTTTAAGTTAATTCAAAAGATTTGTAAAAGAGATGAAAAAGAAATGAATCCAATTGTTCAAAAGTTGTATTTCTATTTTATACTCTTTCAGAATCGATTTAAAAAGGATGTAAAAGAAATGAACGATGTTTTTGTTTCAGTGGAAAATGATCTTGATGAAACTTTCAAACAAAATGAGCTTTTAAAAGATCGACTCTTGGAAGCATCCTTAGCTGAAGATATCAAGAATCTTGTCATAACCTCTTGTGTGGAAATAAGGAATAAGGATTTACATGATGAAATTGACAGAATTTCAAAAGAGTCAAAAGATGTTTCAAATGAGAGTAAAATAGCTGATACGGTTTGTAATGATGCATTTGGAGTCACACAGGAATTGTCAAAAAGAATTGTTGAATTAGAAAAAGATTTGTCAAAATTTGAGGCAAAGAGTATTGCTTTTGAAATCGCACTTCAACACAAGTCTCGAGAAAATAATTCTTTGAAAACAGTGCAAAAAGAAAATGAGAATTTTATGGCATCATTACAACTCGAGAATGCTCATTTGAAACAGACTTATAAAGATTTGTTTGAATCGGTTCAAAGGTCAAAGGTTGAGACTAATCAATGTGATGAAGTCAAAGTTAAGGACAATTTTGATGAAATTGAAACTAAAAACATTGAGTTGGAACATCGAGTGGCGACATTAACTAAGGAGAATGAACATTTGAAGTTGACTTACAAATTTTTTTTTGATTCAATCAAAAAGTCGCGGATTCAACCAAAAACTTCAAATGTAACACAAAACGAGGCAAAAAATCTGAAGTCTCAATTGTTTGAATTTGCTGAAACAAAGTTCAGTAATATTTTGAAAAAGATTGAATTTTTCAAAAAGTCACCAGGGGAGAAACAACATCTTTTTGAAAACAAAACAAGTGTTTTTCAAATAAAGATTGATGAGCTGGAAAAGGTTTTAACTCAACAAACAAAAGATTTTAATGTTGTCAAGCTTGAATTGTCCAACAGAACTGCTAAATTTAAGGCGTAATTTGAAAAACTTGAAAAAACGAAGGTTGTTCTTGAACGACAATTGGCTCGTAAGGTTGATGATTCTAAAGCTGAAAAAGATCAATTTTTGAAAGAAATTAATCATTTGAGAACTCAATTGGAAAATCTGAAAGGAAAGTCTGTGAAAACTAAGTTTGATAAACATTCAATTTTGGGAAAACCACCAGCTGATAAATTGTTGATAAACTCTCAAATTTCAAAATCATGGTTTACTCCCAAAGTTGATATGCAAAAGAGTTTGTCAAAACCAGTCACTGCACAGTCTTTGCCTAAAAATGAAAAAGATCAGCTTTTAAAACGAATTGCATATTTGGAATCAAAATTGGCATCACAAGATATTCGTTCTTGTCAAAAAGAATATCATGAGTTGAGAACTTTGTATAATGCTTTGAAAGTAAAGTTTGATTCTCTTAATCGGAAAAGGAGGGAAACCAATGTTTCAAAATCTTCAAAACCTAGAGAAAGTGTTTCAGCAAAGGTTCACACGGGTGAATCCTCAAAACCATTTTCAAGAAGGGTTTCTCAGTTTACAACCTATTCTTTGCAAAAAGATAGGAAGTTTTCTAAGAATTCTCAAAGTTTTGAAACACTTACTCCTCAAAAGGGTTTTAAGAAAAGAGCTTCAAATGCAAAGCATCAATCTTTTGAAACAACTTACTCTTGTTTTACACCGGTAAAACAAGTGTGGAGGCCAATTAAGGAATCTCAAACTTTTGAAGCATCTACTTCTCAAAAGAGTTTTAAGACAAGAACTTTAAAAGGAAAGAATCAAGTTTTTGATCCACACTCTCGTTTTACACCGGTAAACCAAGTGTGGAGACCAAAGCAAAGTCATTTGAAAACTTTCAAATATTCCAAATCAGAAATGTTTTTACTGCAAAACAAGAATGACTTGGCTTTGAAAAACAAAAACAATGGAAGATTGTCAAACGCTTCTAAAACGAATTTCCAGAATGATACATCAAATGGTAACAATAAATGGAAATTTTCTTCACCAACAAGATTTAAAACTCCACATGAAACACCGAGTTTCAAAAATCAATGGAAAATCAAAAGGAATTTTAAATCTTCGTTGATTCCACGAGAGTTGTTTTCAAATGAAACACCGGTTTCAATCCCTCGTTGGAACTCAACATCTTTACATCGAATTGACACAACTTTAAAATGGTTTTCAAAACTTGGCAAACCAGTTAGCACCGTGCTTAAATGGGTTCCAAAGGTTGTTGTCTAAATTCGATGTCAATGGTTTGTTCTTCAATTGACATATTGCAACCCGGTCTTCAAATAAAAGGGATAACAACCCGGTTTTCAAATAAAAGTAAAGTGTACGTTTCAGTGCGCTTTATCTTCAAAAGAAGAGAAATCTTCTTTGTCCCGAGCAATTTTTATCAAAAATCTTTCAAAAGAGTATGCTTGGGACATACGACTTCTAAGTAAATGTCAGCTTAGGACTCGTTCTTCAAATAAAGGAAAGTGTACATTTTTGTACATTTATCCTAAATTGGTTACAAAGATTTTTAAAATCTTTCAAATTGTGTGTTGAACACTCCCTTCCTCATTCACTCATTTGATATATTATTGAGGGGGAGTATAAAGGAAAATGTTCTTAAAACAAAATAAAAATTTCCATGACAAAAATAGTTGTTGTCAAGAATATCGACAAGCGTGTCAGCGATCTAAGTTGCATCCGGTCTAGGGTACTCGAAAGCGTTGTTAGCATCGTTCGGGTTGCATCCATTTGAGAGTATTTGAAAACCGTTGTTAACGACTTAGTGACAACTCTCTTGGCACAACTAGTTTTTCAAATTTGTTTAAAAACATTAACAAATGTTCCAAATCAGAATCATGCTATATCCGTTTTCTCCCATGTGCTTTTAAAAAACTCAAATAGCCATTTTAATCATTTGATATCAAAAATATCATGTGGTATGCTATTTTTGTGGGGGAGAAAATTGGATTAAAATGTGATCTAAAAGACTCAAAGTGCAATCAACTCTTTCCTCCATGTGCAAAATAATTTTGAATATCAATGCACATGTGTAGGGGGGTATTTCTCAAAAAGTGAAACTTTCAAAGTGTTAAATGTTTTGATTTAATATCAAACACTTTGATTGATTTTCAAATGGTTTTATGGTTTCGATCTTAAATACCCATCAACCAACTACCTCACGATGATTAAAGAAGAAATAAGGAAGTAAGGTTAGGTATTAATGCAATGCACAACCCTTCCCAGCCACTCAATTCCTCTAAAAGAATTCTTGTTTCATTGTCACAGAGATTAAACACATAATCTATTGACATCTCACTCCGAGATTGTTGATATTGAAAAGGTGGCGGTCTGCTCCAGCCTCTGATCACAAAAACCAAAACGCACTTATTGAGTCTAGAGCCGAATGAGATCAAATTATAAATCTCACATAGGACACAAAAGTACATTTGTATTAAACATCAATGATACAAAAGGTACAAGAGTCGCTTATATGTCTATGTGATATTGCATGTCTTTTGTACATGGCGCGAACATTCAATAGTGTACTTAAGTTAAAGTATTCACATGATGAATGGAAAACCTACGAGTGCTAACATCAATCAAACGCCTGAAAGTAGGACACTAATTTGAAAATGAATGTTTAATGATTCAATTAGTGTTAACTAGTAATCTAAGTAATCTAGTAGTTGTCGTGTTCTTTTGGAATTTGTTTTCGAAAAACACAAACAACATTTCCTTGATTCATTCAAGTGAAGTGTTGGATTACCAAGGTTACTTATGATGTCACAATATTGATAAGGGGAGATTGTTGGAATTGAAGTTAGTAGTTGACTCTCATGCTTAGACCGCACTTCACACATGACTTCACTATCGAATATTCAGGCGTAACAAGATTATGATTATGTTTGATGGTCATCCAATATAATCAGGGGGAAGAGAAGTGTTCTAGCTGAATATTTCGATAGAGCGCAACAATTAGGGGGAAGAAATGTGTACATCCGGGACTTAATTGACTTTGGTGTATACAACATCCGGGACTTAATTGACTTGGAGGTTATAGTTTCTTTCTTCTATGAGTTGTTTGTGTGAAGTATGTGCATACGAATGGTTGTTTATTTGGGGGGAAGCAATTGAGGGAAGATACATTTATGTACAACAACATCAACAACATCTCTACCTTTCAGAAGCAAGAAAACCGTCATAATTCATACCTTCATATCTCATACTCAAAGTTTAAAGATACACTTCCGCAACTCTGATAAATCAAAGAACTTCCTCAAATCATCAAGTTATTGGTCAAGACAAAAGTTCTACATGAGGAAGATTGTAAGCTGTCAAGAAAGTATGAGTATGTTGGTTAGAAGCTTCAAAAGATAAATCAAGATGGATTCACGGTAAAGAATGATGATATGAAAAGATCTCAAAGGCAAAGGAAAAAAGGATAATGGAAAGATCAAGATCAAGATCACTAGAGCATGATTGGAACGAAACCACTATTACACAACAAGACTCAAGACAAACAAGCATTAAAGTTCAAAGTTCAAAGTCACAAGAGAGATCTCAATGATCATCCTTTAGGGGGAGATTGTTACGAATAAGAAAATGATGATCATTAATGCAATCAAAGAGAGATCTCAATGATCGTCCCTTGGGGGAAGATTGTTAGGATTGATAAAAGTGACGATCTTATTGAGATAAAAGTCTTGTAATAAATAGAGAAATAATATTGTGTAATAGGTTAGGTGAAAGGTTCGTGACTAAAATAAAGTCACGAGACCCGATAAATAGTTAAAGTCTAAAAGAGAAGAGCTCCATGCTCATTCTTGTAAATGGGTATAAATACCCCACCACCACCTCATTTGTGAGGTGTGTCTTGTGTGAGTCTCCTAAGTGTCTTCTAATCTCATTCTTATCTTTTCTCTAATCCTCCTCCTCCCTCTTTCTCTCTCTACTTTCTAATCTTTCTCTCTCTAGACTAAACACTCTATTGCTTATTGATCCTGAATTCAAGACCTAACAAGTGGTATCAGAGCTGCAGGAGCGATTTAGTGTTGTTTATGGAGCTTATTCGGACAGCTTATTTCGTCAGCTTATTTAAGCTTATTTTGTGCTTTTTTGGTCCTGATCAACTGTGATTATTCTGGTTTTTTTGTGTCTTTATTACTAAATTTGCTTATTTCGAGTCAAAACTGCTTCTTTTTGGTCAAATAGTCAAAACTACTTAATCTGGTCAAATTAGCTTATTTTGTGCTTATTTTGCTCATTTCATTTGTGTTTTATGCAACTGAAATTGATTACTTACGGTTAGATCGTAAGTGTCGTGGCAACATTTGTACAAAATTAGCTTAATTCGTGCTTATTTTGATATTCAGCTGTTTTTTAAAAGTCAAAATTCAGTCAAAGTTGTTACAATACTCAAATTCGGAAGTTTGACTGGTCAAACTCGGAAAAAGTTTGTTACAAAATCGTTGACTGGTCAAACTCAGATCTATAACTGATTTTTTACAAATTTGACTTTTGGT
>BQNB010049408.1:0-42048 GCA_026074375.1 Tanacetum coccineum
AGGAACAGCTAACTAAGGTGCTAATTCACACTGCTAATTTGTTATATCAAAAACCAATCTCTAAATAGTAAACATAAGAAGCGAAGCAAACAATACATACCATAGAGTTGATTATAAACTACTTTAGTAAAACTATTTTTATAAAAACACTTTTATATATTTAATTATCGTAAACTCGTAAAATTCATAACTTCTTCGTTATAGCTCGGTTTTTCGAGTTCCTTATATGCTTAGAATCCTCATGAAGAGTACTATTTAAATTAGTAGGGTTTATAATTTATAAAAATTTATATATTAACAAAATACATGAACTGTTTTGATTAGGGTTTTATATAATTTGTTTTATAAACTTTTGACATAATTAAATTATTACAAGTCCTCTAATTTAATTAATAACATATCTTGTGTATACATAAAGTCCTCTAAATTATACTCTTCTAATTTAGTCATTCATTTCATGTGTAAACATTAAGAACATAAAGAACAAATCTATGATTTTATGTGAATTATTATAACAAGAAAAATAAACTATAACTTATTTTATAAATTAACCAATACTTGTAGTATATCAAATTAAGTGTATTTCATAGATCTACAACATTCTTAACTCTATTTTACCATATGAACAATCATACTTGAAAAGTATACAAACATGATTATTAACATATCTTGTTAAAATAAAACCTAGGAGGTGATTCCACTTATAAATCAAGATGCATAACATGTAAGTAAATTGAATGAAAAGATGAGAATCATGAATAGACCTTGAGTGAATGAGATGGTGAAGAACGCAAATCTAACCTTATTCAAACCCTTTAAGTTTGTTACTAGTCTTAAACCCTTATGAATGTTTTTGAAATCTTGCTTGTAAAAATAAAACTATTCTTCTTGATTTTTGTTGTCTAGAACCGAACACACAAGGAGAAAAAGAGAGAGTTTATGGAGAGTTTACTTGCAATTGGAAATGAGAATTGTGTATAAGAATCCCTAGGACTTTCCTTTTATAGTTAGAAGTATTATGGAAACAACCTAGCTTAAACTATGTGATCAAAGGGTGGTTTAGTGGTTTAAGTACATGTGCTCTCCTCCTCCCAAGGAGGAGGACAAGATGAACTTGGTTATATGTAATTAGAGGTGACTTGTGTAAGTATAAAGTACAGAAGCACATGGTGATTTTCTAGAATTAAAATTATAGTTGAAATCTTGTGTTGATTAATGTGTAACCGGCCATGTGTGTTAGGAGGTGTACAAATGATATAAATTTTGAGTATTGGGTATAACTTTGGGTATTTGATTGAGTATAGATAGGTATTGGTGCTTCCGTGTATGCTTAAATGTATTTTATTGCGAAACGTAAACGTTTTACGTAACCGATAAAAATAAAATATGAAGAGTTATAAATTATCCTCTTAATAATTATATAACACTTGCTTGACGTAAACTTATACTTGTTTGATGTCCGTTTATGTTGAATGTTGATTTTTAGTTTACGCGATTTAACTAAACGTTGAAAATTAAAAGTGAACGCGCAAAAGTTTAAAATAAATAATTGGATATTTATTGATGTAAAATGATGTGAAAATGCGGATTGTTACAATAAAACAGGGATCTTGCGAATAATCAAAAGCACTTATCAAGTTCAAAAGTAGTTCAAATAGTCCAATATAGTTCAAAATGTACAAAATGTCCAAATAGTCCAAAATGCTCAAAAATGTCCATATAGCTCAAATAGTCCAAAGTAGTTCAATAAGTCACGCGCATATAAAATAATTTGCAAAGTATGATCAAATATTTCATAAATCAGTAACATTCATGCAAATCACCCCAAAAATGTATAAAATATTTAGAAAGAGGGGGTCATGAACTCACCTTAAAAAGGTAGTATACGAGTACGAGAACGACGTTAACCAAGAAACGACCTAGGAACCCAACGAACGTGTGTCTCTACAATTGACCTATAAACAAAATGTGACACCTATTAGACTCTCAACGATATGCTCGGGCTCGAAGAAAAATATTGTTAAGTCAAAAATACTAGTTTCGTCGTTAAATAACACTTTATGCTTATTGTCTCAAAAACTCAAAGTTGTCCTAATTTTTAAGTCGTAACGGACAACCAAATTACCAAGTTAAACTTGCCCACTGGTCAAGCACTTCCAATATATCAAAATACAATGTCTTAGGTGTCTCCTATAGTTTTTGCGGATTTTCAAAAGTCTTTTACCTAATCTATTGGACCCGACTCCGAAAATGGTCAAATCTGGACATATTAAAGTATTTTAATGATCAGAGGGTCTAAACCAAGGTTATTTGAGTTAGGTCAATGGGACTAAATAACCTTTACAAGTATCTCCCACATCAGTTTCAAGTATAGATTTATCCTAGTTTATGATTTCTAGTCATTTTAGTACAAGGGTTGAAAGCAGATTTTTAGGTAGATTTGACACCTTTCACCATTTTGCAAATTTCACTAACCAAACTGCCTCTTATTTTTACAAATCTTACATTTATGGAAATTAAACTCAAAGCACTTGATTTTAGAATCTCAAACCATGTCAAAACACTTATTTATCATCAATTTACACTCCAATCAATATGACACAAAAATGAATTAGTGAGCTGATTAAAATTACCTTTGACTAAAACAAGTACAACCACCAACCATACATGTACAAACAATTCCACTAACACCCACAATCATTTTATATGTGTCTTAACTCTATTCCGATCCAAAAATCTCAGAAAATAAATAAAATAACGTAAATAAATTACAAGAAAAATATGAAAACAATGGAACAATTCCTTACAAAGAAGTGGAAAGATTGTGATGATAGTTACAACAAGAATCAACCAAGCTTTTTACTAGCACTAATTTCTCCCAACCAAGACTTGCAGGAAATCCTTTTTACACCATGATATTCATACCCATAAACCCTTTAACACTTCAATATAACCCTTGATCTTAATACTTTTGATGATGTCTTGAAACGTTTTAACTAATGAACTAGTAAACCATCACTTCAACCCAACTAATAAATCTCTAATAAACTTGCAAGAACTTTATGAGTCTTCAATTAACCCTTTAAATAACCATAAAAATCAGAACCCTAACCCTTGAATAAGATGATTTAGAAGATATTATATCTTGAGAACTATAACTAGCACATGATGCTATCAATCTTGAGTAGAATTTTAACAAAGAAAAATTATATGATCTTGATGTTGGCTTGGCTAAATGGGACAGCAAAATGAGAGCACAAGGGTGGGTAATTCTTTCTTGTTATTAACTATGAGATGATAGATAAGTGGTGGGTGATGGTATGGTTTCAAGGCATGCATTTGGATAAGCCATGTGTCCATATTTCGGTCCATAAGATGACACATATCAAAATGAGTTGTTAACATCACATGGACACAATGTCTATGTGGTTCATATGTTTTTAATAAAGAAAAAGGGTAAAAATGGTGTTGTTTTTGTGAAAAATTTAGAATAAGTAGGTAGTTTTAGGGTCAACGTGTATAGATGTAAAATATTGTAAGAGTTTAGACATAACCACAAAGAGAAAGAGTAAATGATAAAAATAGAAATATAACATATGGGACACTTCTGTAAAATAATAAAAATACATAGGGCATGTAGACTAATATTTAGTCTAAAGTCGGGTTCATATTTAATGTACGTTTTATGACGTTCGCGCGATAACCTATCTGGTTACCCATAAAAATATTAATTTATGCTAAAATAAAAATATATAGTAAATGTACAAGGTTAAATAATAACCTAAAAATAAATATGGATCGTTGGTCAAAGGCACGCTCTTAGTCAAGGTTAAATAAAAAGAGAATCAAGCTCAAAATGACCCGACAAGCATAAAATAATTTACACAAGTAAGTTTGGTCAAAGACGTTATAAAAACTCGAATGGTTGTTAACCTGATCTTGACGGTTGGCACAAATCCCCTCTTCAATAGCCAACGAGATAGCCTTGCCAAGCCTTGATTGATACTCGTAAGACTCTTTTATCTTCATAAAGGCAAGGCAGAATCCCTGGCCAATGACCCACCTTTTACCGGAAACAACTTTCATCATGTTTAAGAAGAGCTTCGTGCCAAATTTAATATCTAAATCGGCGAGACGCTCACCAAATTCCGCGGCTTGGTCTTCATAGACTAGGCTTGTGCATCTTGCACGGCCTTGAAATCCTTCCTCATCTGATCTTCACCCTTCATCTGATTTTTCAAATCATCACGCAAGGCTTTAAGAACGGATACTTGCCTAATTAACTCAGTGTTCTTAGCCCCAATACTCGCAAGCTCTTCTACCCTACCGGTATCCGTAGAATCTAAATCCGAAACACGACCATAGAGCCTAACAAACTTTATAGAGTCACCCTCTAACCTCTCCAAACGAGTCTTAAAATTTACAATCTCTTCATCCTTTCGCCTCACATGTTCCTCTATATTCAAAAACTTTTTCTCAAACCTAACCCTCTGATCCATCTCATACTCATACCGAAGTCAAAGTTCAGAACTCATGCAAGCTTGACGAGTAGTATTCATATTGTACCGCTCAAGAAAATTTAAACTTGGCATATTCCAGATAGACGCCCAGTAACCAGGAAGAGGAATATGATCAACAAAGTTATGACACACCTAAGGCTCATCTAGTTTAAAGTCATTGGTGATGTCCCAATTAGTGACATACACATTCTTGGAATCAATAGAGTCAATAGGTTGAGACTCATAAAAATCATTGACTGGAGAAGCATTATACGGAATAACTGAAGAAGTACCCGCCTCATAAACGAGAGAGGTAGCCACAGTCACGGCTTTAACTTGTTCTGGAAGAGGATTTGAAGCTACTTCAAGGAAGTAGAAGGGCAAGCATTCAACGGCTCAGTATGAGTGATATTTGAGGAAAATGATGAACCTTAGAGTTTTAGATCAAGTATCAGAATTCCCCCTTTGCACAGAATCCGACTCATCTTGATATTCTTGATGTAACACCCCAAAACCAGGTTTTAAGCGTTTTATTACGAGAATGCCATTAGATAGTTTGACTATGACTTTTAGTCATTTGAATGCGTTACGTGATTGGCTAGTCAACCCGATAGTCAAACTAATTGTAAAAGTATGTGTAATATGGTTGTAGAAAATATGATGTGTCACAAATATAAGAGAAATAGACTTAAAGGGCTAAAGTTGTCAAGTGGTAAATAAGTTACATAAGTTAATGTGGCCAACTTATGAAGAATAGTACTTGAGGGACCTATTGTGTTAATTGCCCAAAGTGCCAATTAAATAGTAACTAAAATACCTAGAGTTTTCTACACACTTCTCATTTTATTCATGAAGATGTGTGTATGTCGTATGTTTTAGAGAGGGAAAGAGGAAGACCAAAATTGGATGCTCAATTATGGAGAGATTAAGGTCCCAATCATTGAATTAAGCCCTAGTAATGATCTTCCTAAAGTAAGTAATCCTATCTTGAGTTAATTAGTGAATTATTGGTTAGGGTTTATGTACATAAAATTGGGAGTTTTGGGTAACTGATGTTTTAAAACCCATATTGAGGTGTTGTGATTATGGGTTAAGGTAAATTAATGAAATAAGATCAAATTAGTGATTTTGTGTTATGATCATATACTAATTAAGAGGGATTAGATTATAGTTATAAATGAGTTGAAACTCCTTAAATTATTATGTAAATTAGATTTTGGGGGTTTTGGTTATATAATCATGGTAATGATCATATGAGGATTTAAGATGATTTGGGTGTGTTCATGGGTTATGTAAACCCTTATTGTGTTTTATTAATGGATGTTGTAATAATTATGGTTAGGATTCAAGCAAGGAAAAGTGATGGTGACTTGTTGGTAACTAGCTTGGATTCAAGGTAAGTAACTAAGTTATAATATGTTATGATAATTGAATAATCATATTTGTTATGTATTTTAATGGTTAAGTGTTTAAGTGTGTGGTATTATAAGCGTGAATATGAATTTGGAACTAGACTAGTTAAGCTCTAGTTAAGCTCTTTGAAAGAAGAGAGTTTATTGGTTTAGTCATGGGACTAATCCAGATATGTATTTAGTTTATGATTATTCATGATGTGTTGTCACGTTGTTGTGGTATAGTTGCCTTGTTTCAAGTGAAAAATGGTTAGTATGATATGAATGTAAATGAGAATGTGAAGGCTTAAGTTGTTAAGTATAATGTATGGATGTATACCTACCCGCACACGAAACCCTAAAGCAAATAGAACGTGACATACGTCCACACTTCCTAGCGGATGGTCTAGATCAAAGCAAACAAACGGTCATGATGATAGCAAAAGTCTAATGGTCGCTTGATGAAACATCATGTCAGTCAGAAGGTTGGCGGCTAAGAATAAATTACGGATTTTGATGCCTATCTACACACCCTCGATGCGGTTTGAAGCCCGAATACATGTTAAGTACAGAAGAAGCGAGTAGCATATACTATCAAGTCTAGTAACATTTCCCATACGAAGGTAAATATACTAGATTGGCGGACATGACAACATATGGTATCCGTCCGAGCTTCTAAGTCCAGACCAAACCCTCCGACTCAGACTAAGCCCAACAATCCGCAGAGAACACAAAGATGGGTCGGGGCTAACCTCGGGCCCTAACCACAAGACCCAAAACCCAATCGCGTCCATGGAATACTTCCCGATAAGACTCTTGTGACTCGGTCAAATAGAGTAAAAAGCATTGCATGGTTAGCATAAAGGATAATGTTAGATATGAGTAAAAGACTCGGTCACCCCGTATATTTATTGTTTATAATAGTTCGTAGTTTAATAGTTAATCGTATGTCTTTCAGTTTTAAGCCGGGTACTAATACCCGGTATTTTGTAAGAACTATATAAGCCTCTTCCAACTTTGGAAGAGGTAAGCTAGTCATTTTACACTTTTCATATTAAACACATTTTCTCTCACTAGAAAATCTCTCTCATGTGTTTCTCTCTCTAGAAACTAGCCCAATCACAAGAATCATCACCGTGTTATGAAATAAACGATCCTACAATTGGTATCAGAGCCTAGTTGGATTCGTGATTGATTTATGTGGTTAAATAAGCTAAATTTCGTGGCTTATTTTGTTTAGAAAAGCCCACGGCTCAAAAGGAAATTCGGGCTTAATTTGTTGGTTGATCTTGGTGTTTCTCTTGCTCTTCATGTTAAACAAGATGTATTGTTGCCATAACAAGTGATTTACAAGCTCCTAGCTCGATTATAAAGCTTAAAAGATTCGAATTTATTTTGTGTTCTTCGTGGAGAGTTGCTTCATATTGGAAGATTCACAAAGATATACGAGTTAAGGTGTGTTTAATCGTCATATACACACTTAATATTGTATGTTGTAGCTTAGTTTCGTGGCTAGAAAGATCATATGGCGTGATTTTGCTTAATTCGTCCAAGTGTTCTTCGTGGAGGTTTGCTTATTTTATTATTGTTCTTCACGGCGAGTTGACAAGGTAGGGACAAGATCCGGAAATTTAGGAAAAAGTCAAAGGCGAGTTGCCAAAAGTCAAAGGCGAGTTGCTTAATTTTAATAATTATATTCGCGGCGGTTTGTTTAAATTTGGTGGCGAGTTGCTTGTTCGCGGCGGTTTACACAGGATAGTGGCGAGTTGGCTTGAAAATAATAGCCGGCGAGTTGGTAAAAGGTACGGCGAGTTGCTAAAACACACGGCGAGTTGCTAAGATTATAGGCAGCGAGTTGCTCACGGCGAGTTGCTTAGTTTATTGGCAGCGAGTTGCTCACGGCGAGTTGATTATTTTATTGATCCAGCGAGTTAACAAAACTAGGCAGCGAGTTACTTCAAAACCACGGCGGTTTGCCTAGTAAGATCTTGGCGGCGAGTTGGCCTGTTAGGCAGCGGTTTGCTCAATCAATAGGAGGCGGTTTGGTTGATTTCAAAGCGGCGGTTTGATAGAAACATATACGCAGCGGTTTGATTTAAAAAAAATGGAGTACTTTTGGCGGGAAAAGTTAAGAAAAAATTAATTATCCTATAACCTTTTTAGCTCATTTTTACACCAATTTTAAATTTTGGTAATAGGGTAAAAATTTTGTTAAAAAATTCAAATTATTTTTGGCGGGAAAAATTAAGAAAAAAATTATTTTAGCTTATTTTTACACCAAATTTAGATTTTGGTAATAGGGAAAAATTAATTTTTTTCATAATCCAACTGCGCCAAATTTCAAACAAATCAACAAACCAAATATCACAACCAATTATTCATTAACGTTTTTTTTCTATTGATTTTGTAAAAATCTCGGAAAACTTCTTATCGGTTTAAATCTTAGACTTGTAAAATCCCGTGAACGTTAATTGCATTCATAACCAATACATCAAAATGTCTAATATGTTAGAAAATATTTGGTATGCCGGTTTCGATACACGCCCACCAATGCTTGACAGAACAAACTTTGAATCTTGGCAACAACGCATTCGTCTGTATTGTCTGGGAAAAGATAATGAGAGAACATTAAGAAATCGATTACTGAAGGTCCATTTCAAATGGGAACGTTCATACAAACTCCTGCTGAAGATGCTGAAGAAACTGAGGGTGCACTTCAACTAGGTCCAGAACGTGCTAGAGTCTTTACAGACCTTTCTGCTGAAGAAAAGGAAAGGTATAAAGCTGACATTCGTGCTACGAATATCTTACTTCAAGGTATACCAAAAGACATCTACACACTCATCAACCACTATACTGACGCCAAAGACATTTGGGACAATGTGAAGATGATTCTGGAAGGTTCTGAGTTAACAAAGGATGACAGGGAATCACAATTATACGATGAATTTGAACGCTTCTGTCAAATCAAAGGAGAGACCATTCAGGTTTACTATGTTAGGTTTTCGAAGCTCATTAACGACATGAGAAACATCAAAATGACCATGTCCAGAATGCAGCTTAACTCTAAATTTGTGAAACAACAATTCCTGAATGGGAGCAGATTCATAACTGAAGTAAAACTCAACAGAGGTTTGAAAGAGTCTAACTTTGATCACTGTATGCTTACTTTGAAAGCAACATGAGGTGCATGCTAATGAGAACAGAATGATGATGGAAAGGTTCATTCAAACCAAGCTAATGAATCCTTTTGGCACGCGTGTCTAATGCTCAGTTTCAGCATATACAACACAATCATCGCTAGACCCACAATCCTCAAATCAACTATCAATTGTTGATAACTGCAAATGACAGAGGAAGCACTTCAACGTATTAACATGATTGAAGCATAACCAACACACTTGCCCTTCCTCAATCCAATCATTCAAAGCACATCTTCCTCAAATGAACAATCAACTCAGAACTTTCTTAAACGCAAGGAACAATGCTACGGTTCAAGACGACAGAGTTGTGGTTCAAGATGTCCGTGAAGATCACACTGCAATAATCATGGAAGGCCATTTCACAGAGGAACAATGCAAGAGGAAAATTTGTAGCTGGGAATGCTGGAGGTCAGAACAGAGATGGCAATGTGAATCCTCCTGGTCAAGCCTAAAACCCATTATATCTACATCTGCAAAGGGAATCGCCACATGCTCTAGAATTCACAAAATGCCAAAGCGACCCAGGATTCAACACTTCAAAGACAAGAAGCTGCTTATTGAATGCTCATAGAGAATGGGGCTGTACCTGATGAAGAGCAGTTGTTTGTTTCTTGCTGGAGAATAGGTCACCAATTTTTGATGAATGCTGTGGTGGAGTGATTTGGCAAATCTCAATGTGGACCATGTCTTTGAAGCTGATCAAGTGCGATGCATTCGACTCCTGATTTGATGAGGCTCCCAACACACAACCATGTGTCATGGTAAAACTTACATCTGAAGATCCAATCTACGATGAAGCCAGCCATCAAATGACTCGAATACTCCGTTTGAGTACACGAAGAAACAGGATACCTTTGTAGATCATATGGATAGTAACATGAAGTACACGAGATGCAAAAAGGCGATGTACAACACAAATACGTTGTTGCTCTAATGCTGACTATACGAGGTGATATAATATTATTCCTATGATCATTTGTGGAAGACAAACAAGAACATGTTGTACAAATAATGATCTTCTGTACGAAATGATGCATTGATGTCAATTCTCGATGAAATGCATGAACAGGGTGTCCAAAGTATGTCAGCAAATAAGCAGGTTAAAGTAGTTAATGACACATTGACTTCTGAACTTGCAAGATATAAAGAACTGGTCGGGTGTATGAACAACGGGCTAAGTTTGAATTAACTGATAGAGAACGAAAGATTGATGAACAAATGATAATAATTATCTCTGACCAAAATCGAAAAGAAACTTCTTTAAAATCAAACTTCATTCTGCATAATTGCAACTTCGTTCTACCCTTAACCATCATAAGATAATGATGGAAGCGACGATCATTTTTGGACAAAGGATTTAAACAAAAAAAGAAGTACAAATTCCTTGAAAGTTTTTAGACATAAAAGGCTAAAAGAAAAGGGTGAAGATATATATACAAACGAAGATCATCTGTTCAAACGGTTCACATGATATGTAAACCAAAATCATTTTATGATGAAAAAATAACAAGGTAGCGATAGGCTATACAAAAAATCACTTTGTCTCACTCGTAGCGAATCAAGTTCAACCACCAGACCCTCTATTATGGTCACATTATTAGTCCATAGTCCAATCATGCACGCCCTGTTGTACATGACTCAGAGGATACTCGTGAGATATCTTAGATAACTAGGAAAAGAATGCTTGAGAAAATAGAAAAGCCCCTCTATTGTGGAAAATAAAGTTAGGATGCCCCCCCCCCCCAGATTAACATCGAAAGGAGAACCTTCTTGCAACCTTTGCTCCACAAAGAAATCTGACCCTAGAACAGATATTTTGGTCCATAGATAATAATGACAGGAAAAAGGCCTGAGACCTCCGTTCAAAAAAACCCACTTTTCAGCATTGACAGTGTTATCCACCCAATACTCCAGTCAGTTGTCCCCAGAGTTTCTTTTCCAACAAAAAGTCAAGTGAGAGATTAATCTTTATGTACTCACCAACTTTTTAACGGAATTTGAACAAGAAACTTGCAAAAAGAGAATTCAACCCCAACAGGTTGTTCAGAAGGGAAAGAGGTTTTGAGCAAACAAAAAGATGTTACCTCACTGAAGTTATTCCATTTTTCAAAACTCTTAAAGAACACTTTGCAGGAGTTCAAACGGCCCTCTTTAAAGAAGTTAAAGTAATGGAAGAAATTTTTGATCAAATGAATGACGAAGTGGACCAGAATACTGTGGACAAGCAATGTGCTGAAATTGAAAGGAAAAACCTTCTCATTGCAAATGAGAATCTGATTGCTAATTGTTTGTCGAATCAACTGTTGTATGATGTGGAAAAATCACGTTGTCTAGATCTTGAAACTGAGATGTCTAAAGTTCAAAATGAGATAAAAACATGTTTCAAAACTTGAAAGGGAATACCTAAATTTGCAATTGAAGTATCAACACCTACAAGAAAGTTTTGACAATAACAAATCACAAACTTCTCAGGATGTTCCTGAATTTAACTCATTTTTCAAGATTAACAATCTAGAAAATCAGATTCAAGAAAAAGACAACGTGATTAGAGACTTGAAAGTTCTAGTCTCGAATGTGAATGACAGAAACTGTGAGCCTTATAATGCTAACGATGTCACTGATCTTCTTGAACAGAATGAGCGTTTAAGAGCAGAAATAGAAAAGGTTAAGCAAAAGGTTTTATGGTTTGATCTCATACCCAACAACATCTTAATTCAAGACAATTCTGAAGTCATAAGGTGGTTAGGTTAGGTATTAGTCCTATGATCCAACCAGAACCGGAGGGATCTACCCAAGGACACTCCATAGTTAGAAATAGCAGTCCTTAGGTATGATTGGAGATGAATGAGTATAAGGGAATAATGCTGACTAAGATTGAGCTAACACTGGAACAATCACAACAAGGTGTTAGTAATGACGTCTTGGTAAGCATTGAAGGGGTTAAAGAATGAAAAAGAAATGTAAGGATAAAGGGTCTAAAGAAAGAAGCCCTCCCTACACCTTAGGCAAAAACCGAGTCAATACATAATATATCGGTTTTCACAAAGATGAATTCTGATATTGAAAAATGACATCATGGACCCAGTGATGCAATGCACAACCCTTCCCAGCCATTTGAGTTTCTCTCAACAGAAACTTATCTCATTTGTCACGGAGATACACACGACCTCTATTAACTTTCTCACTTCGAGTTAGTTGATATTGAATAGGTGGCAGTCTGCTCCAGCCTTCGAGTACTAAAAACAAAACGCACTAATCGAGTCTAGAGCCAAAAGATAAATAAATAAATCTCATTAGAACACATTCCATGACAAACACTTGTTGAACACCAATAAGTTCACAAGCTGTTAACAAGAGTCCTACGCATTATCCTTGTGATTTTTCCAAAACATCTGAGTGATACTTAAGTTTTCACGATATTAAGTATTCACAGTGGGAGATGGAAGTCCTTTTGAGCCACATCAAACAGCTATTGGTAGGTGGTCTTTTTTTGGGCGCTGATTCTATATGAATCAACTTGTGTCAATAGAAAAGAACGATGGTGCGATTCTATGTGTAATCAACTGTTCCGTAAAATGAATTGAGACTCATCATGAAAGATAACTACTATCTGTTTCACTCATATCGTAGGTTTGGGTCTGCTTTGAGACGTTCCGGTATTGAGAACAAGCAAGTACGGTGAATCTAATGCATACACGTTAGAGGATCTAAAGCTTTGTTCTGGAAAACCCTGTCAAGGGAGGTTCTTTAAATTGCACTACCTGATCACAAGGTTTATATTATAACTCGTAAAATGTCCTCACAGAATCAGAGGTTAATGCAACCAAATCCTGACGAATTACAAAGCCATATTCGTCCATATCTGCTGTTTATTACTAACATTTAAATGCAGGTACAAACGATGGTGTTTCAGCCTCATTCCAGCTAAAGTCGGATTCATTACCACATGCTCATGCTCATGTTATAAAGACATACTATAAGCATCAAGACTCAAGAATCAAGAAAGCTCAAGAATTGAATCAAGACTTCCCAAACTGGTGTATAAACTAGTTCATTCCTTAAGATATCAAGGTTTCAAGGGAGATTGTTAGCAAGCTTTTAAAAAGATGCGAAGTATGAGCATGTTGGTCAAGACACAAGATCGCAAGGTGGCAAAGACGATCAAGACTGAAGGATAAAAGATTTAAAAGATCTGGACAGGAAGATAATGTCCCGAAAGGACAATGACAAAGGCTCATATATCAAGTATCTTAAAAAGAATGATGAACAAGCCTACAACAAAGATAAAGAACCAAGACAAAGACAAGAAGTCTTAACGACAAAAGCATCTCATTGATCTCGCATGAAGGAGTGTTAATGACTCAATTTAGAGGGAGATTGTTAGCCTCATAAATATGAGTCGAACAAGAAGTTCGTCATTTGGAATATTAGTTTCGGTCAATTTATTTTTATATTGTTGTAATAGGCTAGGAAGGGTAAACGGGCTCGTTTATTTAAGCTAATCGTCAGTGTTATGGGCTAAATGCCCAAGTAATTCCAAGTAATCTCGAGCCCGGCCATTAGAAAGCCCTTAGGCATGAAAGCATCCTGTGCTAGTATAAAACCCTCTCAAGTGTGGAGAGGGTGTTTGGTCTCATTTGTATTTTGTCAGTAATCAACCAATCTCTTTTCTCTCTACTTTCTCTCTCTAACCTCTCTCTAAATTCTTATCATATCTCCTTTCTATTTTTCTTGTATCCATGGTGAAGTGAAGGTGATTCTTGGGTGACCGACATTGATGTACTTCAGGAGATGAGCATCAATATCATATTGATCAGATGAAGAATTTCTTGAAAAGTGACATTTTTTGGGAAAGCAGAAAGGAAATTCTTGCATCTTCACATCCACGAAAGACCACACCTCTAGTTCAAAGCTGTCAGAGAGATCCTGAAGCTCCAGCATTGTCTCAGATAAATCAAGATCTTTTGTATTTGAAGAAAGGAAATTCAGGGCCTAAGAAGATAGTGTTGTCACTTCACAAGTTTCCTGCAATTATTTTCAATAATGTTGATATCGAAGAATGGACTTCCAGATGGGTGAATAAGTGTGTAAAGAAATTAAATCCTTATGCTCGGTATGGTGTTGAACATTGGAAGAATCCTCATGCAAAGATCTTCTACATAAAGAGGCAAAAAGAGCCTGGAAAACGAAAGGAAGTTGTTTATTCGAATTCAAAGATCATTCAAGTTATCAAGACGTACTAGGAACTGGGCCATGAACACAAGTTCATCACAGAGATAGTTGCAAGAAGAGCCAATAAGTGCATAGTGTCAATTACTGAGTCTGATTACAAGAATCTCAATAAGAATGATATTGAGGATATCTACTTGCTGATCATGAATGGCAAGGTACTTGATTATGCAAAAACAGGTCTGCTGTGGTCTTTATCAATTTTTATCAGAAGCTTAGTGATATGGGAGAGAGTGCATGACTTTCAACTTGGAATAGAAAGCTATCAATAGAAGGTTAATCTTACTGCACCAACAATATCTTTCCCAGGAATTGAAAAACACAAAATGTTCTCCATCGTCTATGAGCCCATGCATGAAATAATATACAAGAATAGCAAAAAAGAGAAAAGGGTGATGAGACATTTAGAGATTCATAATTTTTGTGAAGCAACACTAAACAGAGTATTAGAAGGTCTAAAGAGTTACAATAATGATGTTAAGTATGGCTATAAGCAAAGAGATCTTACTAAAGATGGGTTGGGTATTTGAAATTGTTTAAAGAAGCAATTGAAGTGAGATTAAAGTATCGCAACCAGATGAGAAGATGGGAGATGTATGTGAATGAAAGACCACTTGGACCACCAAGGGAACACCCAGAATAATCGACCCTTAGGGGGAGATTGTTAGGTTCAAGAAAAGTGTCAATTATGTGGTTTTATTATATTTAGTCATTAGTCTTTATTTTGTTAAGAATAATGTAGCTTGTAATTATGTTTTTTGCTAAAGTAAGAATAGCTAATTACTAAGTCTAGGTAATAGAAGTGAAACATTAGAAAATAAAAGGAAGGGGAAGCTTCGCCTCGCCATCTACTACTTAAATACCCCTCTTAATCACCATTAGGGGGTTAAGCCTTATAATAATCTTTTCCTTTTTCCCTCTATTTTATAATATTTGAAAATTAAATACTTGCATTCCTCTACTATTCTCTCTAAGCTTTCATTGATGATCATGTATGATTCAAGATAAACAAGACCTAACAAGAACTGTCAGCATACATTATACATCCCAAACGAGAATAAATTTTATTATTGCTCGACTTGCTGCGTATTCGAAGAAAGTCTCCTCTTACTCGAAGCAAGTGGGAGCATCTGTTTTTGGAGAAAGTCTCTTCTTACACAACCTTCTGAATGCACTAGCGAACAACATAATGAATGTTGAGATATAGTCCATGAAAGAAAATCATTTTTGGAATTTGATTGATCTTTCACCAATCGGTAAAACTAAGAGGTTAAATTGGTTCTTCTAGGAGAAGACTAATATAGACAGAAATGTACACATATTTATACGTACGCCTAGTGGCAAGTGTTTTACTTATACTTAAACGATTGGACTATGATTAAAGCTTTTTCATTGCGAGCTTTAAAGGAAACGAATAAAGATATTAATTACCATACATGATTTCATGAATACAAAATATGGCAATTGGATGTCAAAAATCCTTCTTGAATGATTACCTTTGCGAGGACATTATGTAATCAAAAGGGTTTATGAATCCAAGTTATATTTAGAAAATGTGCAAGCTGCAAAAATCTAAGTGGTGATTAGAGCATGCATTTAGGAGCTGGAATCTTAAGTTTAAATCAATAATTTGATTTTGATTAAAACAAAGATAACTCTTGAGAACACCTTAAAGCTAGTCGGAGCATTATGTTTTATTTTTCTTATATCTCATATGTTGTGAACATATTTGAAATAATATTTCACCTAAGCTTGATTTTAATCCTTAGTTTGGAATAATGTTTCTATCGAGAGATATACGAAATAAAACATACAACCTTGGAACAAATGTTTACTAGAATAAACATACGCGATTAACAAGTCTAACACAATATGACACATCATTGAGCAAGACTCAAAGTTCTATCTCACCTGATGAGTTGAACACATGCATGATAACGTTTAGTTCAGCTAAAGGTTTCATTATGTATGTCATGATATGTATTAGACTAATTGTAACACTTGCATGAATACAAGATGAACCTAAAACCATACTATCTAAGTAAAAGTCATTAGACTACTATAAAAGGAACATTCTAAAAGGCCTGCAAAGGACTAAAGACATGTTTATAGTTTACGGATTTTAATAAGGAGATTAGTGTTGAGTTTATACACTAATGCTTATTTTGATTAAGATGGTTCTCAATCCTAGTCATAGCAGGATTTTCATCATAAATGATAATACTGCTGACTGGACATGCTTGATTGAAAGCATTGTTGTACTATTCATTAAAGAATAAGAATACTTCACAGTTTGGGAAGCTGTTAAGCAGATTGTCTTATATAGATGGTTTTGCTTGCTTCAAACAACCTATGTAATGTATTATGGCGATCCTAGTATTATTGTAATAGCACATGAAACGCACATATACAAAATTAATTATTCATGTATTATTCAAAACGTTCACTTCTGTGAGTTTTGATAAAAGTATTCTCAAGTTTGCTCAGTGCGCTCACTCACAGCGCTCGCTCTGGTACTTCTTCAAAGTCTCAATGTCTTGTACCAAACATGTTTATCATGCTAGGAACATTGAACTTCGACCTGCTAGTAGTCTCATGTATATCTGTTTTTAGTATTTGGATAATGAAACGTTAAGCAGATGTATTAAACAATGAATTGATATACCTGGTATGCTCGTCTTCATTTATACAACTGTGTTCTATATTAGCATGTTTAATTCCATGAATAATTTATTTATTCTAAATCATCCATTGTCAGTTAATGATACGGGAGCATCATTGAAATAAGGCAAATGTGAGTGTTTTGGTCATATTCATATGGTATGAATATTAATGGATGATACCGCCAAACTCATATGTTGTTCATTGGATGAACATTAGACTGACCCAACCTACGAGTATTCACTACATGGATCGGCGTCAATAGTGAATCTCGTAAGTGGTTATGTCTCTCATCCTCAGACTTGAGATGCAAGTAGGTTGTGTGTGTGTGGAATGTCAATCTTTGATATGGTTCAACGTTGACCTATTGAAGGCTGCTATAAAGGCCATTTTCAGGAGGGATATGAAAAACATAATGGGACCGTGCAGTCAAAATAGGATTTGTTCCTCCATATGTTTTGGAGTTAGATACTACTGGGCCCCTCGATGATTTGAACAGATGTATGTGTGGCCGCACCCAAATTAATTAGATGTCTGATTGATTTGGTAAAAATCTAGTTCAATGTCTATATCGAGAAACAAAATGTTAAACATTAGAATGACTAATGATCCATGTCAGATGTTCAAAATAGTATCTATAACAAAAGGATAATTGATACCTAAACCATTTAAAATGAGATGTTTAAGAAACTATTTCATATGTTTCTGGGGGCATTGGCGTGTTGCTAGACGCTAACCTTTGCTTGTATTATTACTTGAAATGTCAAGTTAATAACCGAATGCTCAGACACGACCTACACTTGTTATGAAGTTATGAAAGATCTCATAAAGGTGTCAAAGCTTCCGCAAACTCTGATATCATATTCTTCTTCACAAGTGCACAAGATGGCAATAAATTACTAGATGATGAGAGATTAAGTTTGGCTGATGATCTCAAGAAAGCTCATGATCAAAATCAAAACAAGTCAAAGTGAACAAGCTCAATTGTTATCTAAAGATCACTACAACAAAGTACTAGATGTAACATGAAGAATCAAAAGACTGCAAGTTGTAATAGCTTAAGTCTAGTGTTTTTAGGGGTGACCTCCCTTAGGGGGAGATTGTTAGATATGAGTAAAAGACTTGGTCACCCCGTATATTTATTGTTTATAATAGTTCGTAGTTTAATAGTTAATCGTATGTCTTTCAGTTTTAAGCCGGGTACTAATACCCGGTATTTTGTAAGAACTATATAAGCCTCTTCCAACTTTGGAAGAGGTAAGCTAGTCATTTTACACTTTTCATATTAAACACATTTTCTCTCACTAGAAAATCCCTCTCATGTGTTTCTCTCTCTAGAAACTAGCCCAATCACAAGAATCATCACCGTGTTATGAAATAAACGATCCTACAGATAACGTCAGCATGCCAAAAACAAGTAAGAGGCAGCAATGTGCTGCCCAAGGTCACTAAACCCTAAAGAATGACGTAGTCAACGACGTTGACTCTACGACAACCACCCTATTACCCATTAGTCAATAGGGTGTATTCTATCATTCGACCAATGAAATTGACAACGACATCCACCTATATAAAGAATGCATTAAACACTCCAAATGGTATGAATTCCGCACCTAAAGTACATACACATTACATCAATACAGTCGCTTACTCTCACATCGGAGTCCAATCACGGGGACCCCTCTAACGGTAAGGCTGACGATGTTCTTTTTTCTTAGCATGAAGCCAAAATGTACTTTCACTTAGGGCAAACCTTACAAGCTTGAAATTACCCTTCTAAGTGAGCCTCATTCACATACCTGTAATACCCAAAGTTTTATATTAACATATATCTAGCTGTAAAATGCTACTAAAATGTCTTGATAGTTTAGTGGTAAGTACAAGTCTTTATGTCTAATTATTTGCATTCTAATTGTTTCCATCAGTCAAAACTTATTAAAAATATCAAACAATAGTAAAACTAAGCGTACTCCGACCATATGGTTGGGTCAGTCTCCAACCGACCGACCGAAACCCCTATTACTTAGCATGCCGACCGATCAACCCTCCCCCTACTTTTTCATTTGTTTGGGCTGCTTGGTGACTGGATTAATTAGGAAGAGACCAAATAAAATATAGTTGTTGGCTATTTTAATGGGGTGTTTGTATATATATGTGTGTATATATATATATATATATATATATATATATATATATATATATAAACTATTCCCTTTTTTCCTATAAAACCCCTATTTCTCATCTCAATTTTCATATACTTTCTTTTACAACTACACAAATAACAAATATTTCTTCATTTTTATTTCTGAAATCAAACAAATGAATTTTGATCAATTCTTTTTTGATGACACAGATGAAGAAGAGGAAGTTACTAGTTTAATGTTCAGGTTTTTTCATGACGCTGCTACGCTTTTAATAGCTTCCACTTTTACAACACCAAGAGATCCGACGCAACACGATTTCTAGAGATCGTTATGGTGCTCATGATCGTCTAGTGGTGGCTTACGTCGCTGAACAACTAATGTACACCCCAAACAATTTCGTGAACGATTTCAAATGCGATGAAAACTATTATGTCGGATTGTTGGAGATTTAAATGATATGTACCCATATTTTTAACAATATATTGATGTTGTTGGAAGATGTGGCATTTCCACGATAGTGAAATGTACCTCCGCAATTCGTCAATTAGCATACGCCTTCGTTCCAGAGTCTTTAGACAAATATCTACAAATTGGTACTAAAATTGCTCATGATTGTCTCGTTAATTTCTGTAACGGGATTATGGAGTTATATGGCCAGGAGTATTTGCGAGAGACTACACAAACCGATATTGAAAACTATATGCTTATCATGAGAAGAAACATGGGTTTACTGGTATGGTAGGAAGCCTTGATTGTATAAATTGTCACACCCCAAATGGATCGCAGCGGAAATAGGTAACTGGGGGTGTGACGTCATGAATACATATCACACAAGGTACAAGGGAACGACCACTACATGGTCGTTTTTAAAATAATACACCGTTGCATTTACTTTAATAAACCATGTCTTACAATCATTCAAAATATTGAAATGTGAAAGCGGAAGCATTAATTGATGTTTCAAATTAACGATGGGTATTGCAAATAGGGGTGTCAGTAGGGTCGGGTTGACCCGAACCGAACCCGAACCCAATAAGACTGACCGGGTCGGGTTTAATCGGGTTGGAAAATCTTATCGGGTTAATTTGACCCGAACTCAATAATCCGACATTGTTGTCGGGTCGGGTTCGGGTTAGTTGATTATTTTTATCGGGTTAACCCGATATACATAAGGTATTTTTTTGTGTCTGATGTGATTATCTCGTTTCTTATTTTTTATTGCTCCTACATGTTTAAGCTTAATGCACCAACCAATAAACTACTCCCTACAAATGAACACGAGCAATATATTTTTCTAATTTATAGTTCTCAATGATCTTATGTTTTTATTTGTCTAATATTGGTGTAGGAAATGACTAGTAGTGTGAAAAAAGACACAGTGCATTTGCCTTCTTTTTATTTCAGACGACAATAACGACATAGATATGGACATACAGTCATCCACACATAATAACACAAACTATGACACCAAACTAATTAAGATGGCACCCATGTTTCATAAGTTAACTATCTCATAAGTTACGAATACTACTACTACATACTGTTGTAGTCCACTCTAGCCTTGTAATACAAGATGGTTGTAGTATCACCTGATAACCCGAACCACCCGACCCGACACAACCCGACCCGAATACCACCCGAACCCGATAACCCGATTCCTTATCGGGTCGGGTTGCGAGTGAGTTTTTATAAATCAAAACCTGACTCAACCCGACCTGACAAGGCCCGATAACCCGATAACCCGACCCGGTAACACCCCTAATTTCAAAGATAGATAGATTCTTGAAAAATTAGATTCAATGCATAAGGACGCCACATAACACATCAAGGAGTTCCAAAAGTTAAGCACTTGAGAAAAACATGCTTAAAACGTCAACATAAAGTTGGTGAGTTCATAGGTTTAGGTAAAGCATAAGTAAGGACCGCAAGGTTTATAAACGTATGATTATTGTAACACATACAACAATCACAAAAAGTATTTACGATTTCACTAAGCTCATGACACCGAAGCTAAACAAAGTATGTAGCAAATAAATGCCAAGTTATGAATGACCAACTAGGTATCTAACCTAAGATCACCTAGAAATTTGACATGCTATACGTCCGTTTGATTGGTCCATCTGATATAAGTAAGAATCACCAAACCCGGATGGGGGTTATTAAGCCCAAATAGATCTATTTATAACACTCGCGCTTACAACATGTAATTAATGGTTCATGATACGACAGTAGTGGGTTAATGGTACTTAGGCATAACAGATACGTATAAGTAAAGTACATGCATCCAATTGTAAAACAAGCAATGTTTCTCACCCCGAAGAGTTGTAAAATATTTGTAAATAAGTAAAACGTGGGGCTATAAACTCACCTTAAGTAAAAGTAGAGATTCGGGAATAATTTGATAAGGTAATAGCGCACAACGATATCGGGTCACGACCTAATAAATAATGACTTATCTTAGTATAATGCTATATGAAATGAAACGATGCAAATGTATTCTTTAAACTTTGTATCACCATTGTACGTTTGTGTTTTAGTTTTGTAAGTTAAAATATATGTTACATCAAAGTTAACTATTTATTTTTATACTTATATACCTTATAAAATTCCTAAGTATCTTATGTCAAGAACTTATATCTCGCCTGACTCTTTCTATTTTAGGAAACTTTCGACTCGCATGAAAAGCGTTTAGACAATACTACAATATTCCTTAAGGACTCTAAGCCTCATTTAGACTCTAAAACGCTCAAAAACGACCTCAAAAGTACTCAATTAGCTCTAAAGTTAAGTATAAAGTGTTGCTGAAACTTTATTGAAATATGCATTTTTCATCAACTTCTCGATGCTATAACTTTTTTGTTACAAGGTTTCACAAAACGTGCGAGTACAATCTAGAAAGGTGAGCACAACGGCTACAAGTTTTATGATTTGAACTTTTAAAAATTCGGACGTTTAAAGGGTCAAAACTGGGATCAAACATGCGACCACAGAAACATTTAATGCAGTTTTCAGCTTTTGTAAAACTTTACGCAATATTCAAATGGATTAACTTCTTTGTTAAAAGTCTGATTTTAGCGATTCAAGCGGCCGTGTTTAGCTTATAAAGTCTAGTTTCTAAAATAAACATTAGATGTTGCAAAACTTAACTTCCCGCTGTCCAAAACGCGCCTATTAGACAGCCCTCTATAAATAGGCTAAAACTCACCATTTCAACATTCTCGCCAACAAAACTAACATCGCCTAACTAAAACAAATCCCTTCCACCGATTTATAACCACAACCTAACAAGTGACATAACAACCTCACAATAACCAAGTTTATACCATCATAACAAAACTAAAATCCAAGATACGCCCAAATAATCTACACGAAAAGCTTTTATACATTTTTAAGAGAAAATGAGTTACACAAATGATGAGGTGTCATTTTATACACTATTTCGGGGTCATTTAACCCCCTAAATCATGCAAATGTGCCTAGATTATGTGCTTAATCGTTTGTTTTCAGGTTTTTAGCCCTTGGATACGTTTTGGAGGAAATACACGTGACTTAGGCTCATTTGAAGAAGAAACAAACAAGATTACGGGCCTACACCAAATCTCTTAAAGATTTATGCATACAGTGGCTGGAGACGGCGTCGCAGGCATAAAGCGACGCCGTCGTGATCTATATAGTGACAGCGTCAGGAATTTCGCGACGGCGTCAAGACGTGGCCGACTTAAAGAGGATATATAATCATCTACGTGGCGAGGTGTCAGGATTTCTAAGCGACGTCGTCGCGTCGATATCTCTATAAATATAAATACGTTTTTAGGGTTTTAAGTGTGTAACTTTGTATAAACCTAGGGAGACGAACCCTAGTCATTCTAGCAGCTTTGTAGGTCATTTTTAGGGCCTCAAAACCCTATTGTACTACCTTGAATCCATGTTTTAATCAAGTAAGGTTATTTATCATTAATCATTCAATATGTCTATGTGTTGTTTGATTGATTTATCTTTTTGCTTTCTTTATAACATGCGAGGCTAAACCCTCCTTTGTATTTATCTATGATTGCATGAAACTTAGATTGTAGATCCTTTTGATGTTGCTTCTTGTTGATGAATGTGCGCGTTAGGCTTTAGAAAACCAGCTTTTGTCTGTATCGCTATTGATATGTCTAGGTAAACACGAGTAGTGTAGAAGGATACCATCGGTAACAGTCTTCATACTACCTTACCCACTATATGGTTGATCCCTCTTAAGATATTTCACAGGCATTTAATATACTCTTAGGGGCCTTGTAATAGTCTTCATACTACCTTACTTGTGCGTTGCCATAACATAATATTAAATAGACGGCGGATTCGTGTAATCCGTTTATGACCTAGGAAATACTTACACAGAATATTACAAGTGTGACAAAGCAACGGATCTAGGAGAAGCAATATGAGGAGTAGTGCATGATTAGGTAAATACATTTGTTTATCATAAAGTTATCACCAGTAGCATAGATTATAATTAGTTTAATTATTAGTTAAGCAAACTAACCTCTCAAACCATGATATTTACTTGCTTTCTCATAAATATAAAAATACAAAAAGAATCTTCTCTGAACCCCGTAGAATTCTGTTAGACCGTGTTTAAGCCTTCCCAACCTATTCCCCTAGAGAACGATAACAACCCCGAGTCTTTCCTATACTACACTACAACGATTAGGTACACTGCCTAGGGAGTTGTAAAACTTGGTGTAGAAGTCCTTATGAGACCCCACATCAAGTTTTTGGCGCCGCAGCGTGGGGAATAGTTAGGTTTCGATCATAGTTTAACTTAGTTCTACTCGCTTGAATCCTTTCAAGTGAGATTTTATTTTCGTTATATTAGCTTTCTTGTAGTCTATCTTTTCTTTGTGTTAATTGTTTCGTAATCCTTTCTCGTCAACCACTATGTGAGACGCGAATCCTATCCGTACTCTTGGAGATTACTCCAAACCTAGCCACGAAGGCTACAGGAATACCATTGAGTTCCCGTATGGAACAATGTGGTACCTCTTCGATCTGACACCATCCGGTTAGTGTAAAACGGATGCTTATTCCACCGACTTTGGTCCGAGGATCCAAACCAACACCTCAAGGATTTCTTAAAACTTGTGGACACACTTGACCTTGACGGTGAAAACAGGGAAAGAATGCTCCTGCGTTTATTTCAATTTTCCCTTCGCGATCAAGCTAGCAATTGGCTTGAACGTCTTCCAGCAGGATCCATCACCACATGGGAAGATCTTACTACTCGTTTCCATGCTCAATTCTTTCTACCGGGAAGGACTGCAAAACTCTGCAATGATATCCTGATGTTCCAACAATATCATGGAGAATCTCTATCTGAAGCATGGACTCTTTTTAAGGACTTACTCAAAAAAGTCCCTCATCATGGCATCGATCTTTGGCTCCAAGTCCAAATCTTTTATGACCATGCCAATCCCGTCACAAGACGAACCATTGACCAATCGGCCGGTGACAAGCTTCGTGACAGAAACTCTGCAGGATCCATCACCACATGGGAAGATCTTACTACTCATTTCCATGCTCAATTCTTTCTACCGGGAAGGACTGCAAAACTCTGCAATGATATCCTGATGTTCCAACAATATCATGGAGAATCTCTATCTAAAGCATGGACTCTTTTTAAGGACTTACTCCAAAAAGTCCCTCATCATGGCATCGATCTTTGGCTCCAAGTCTAAATCTTTTATGACTATGCCAATCCCGTCACAAGACGAACCATTGACCAATCGGCCAGTGGCAAGCTTCGTGACAGAAACGCCAAAGAATCTTGGGCATTATTAGAGGACCTCGCCCTCTATGACAACGAAAATTGGAACGACCCAAGGGATTTCGCTAAGCCGGTCAAGGCAACCTCTTTGCCTCAAGATGTCCCGAGTACATCCGATCGCCGTCTCATCAAGCTCGAGAATCAAGTTCAATGCTTGATGGAAGCTCATCTTTCTCTGATGCAACCTACTCAAGTGAACAAATTCACTACCTCATATGAGATCTGCAGTGGTCCCCACGACACTCAGTATTGCATGGAAAATCCCAAACAAGCCTTTATTGAATATGCATCCTCGGGTACCGACGAAGCGAGAGGTAAGTGGTACACTTTCAAACCCGAGCAAAACAATTTTGGTGACACCTACAATCCGTCATGGAAAAGTCACCCAAACCTTAGGTGGAGATAACCCCAAAATTCCCAAAATAATTTTTTAAACCCACCTAACCGGTTCCAACCTAACCGGTCCGATCCTAAACCATTCCTTCAACAACCGTCCTCAAAGCTTTAACAATCAATCAAATCTTAAAGGATTGGTATCCAACTTCATGGCATATCAAGATGCTAGACTGTCCAAGTTTGAAGCCGATTTCAAACAACAGCAAAGTAAAGATACCAACAAAATGGCACAAGTTTTGAAGGCCATCACCGATCGAATAAACATGAGCACTACCTAGCAACACGGTTAAGAACCAAACTGAGTACTTCCCCAGTTTTGTCTGCTCGTTCTTACCAACAATTGGATCCCCACTGCATCTTCTCACCCCATCTACTTCAACAATGCTATCAAGAAACACATCCCTAGAGGAAAACATTCCAAACAAGCCTGATGTGACCCGAGATGGAGATTAAAACGCACAAACCAGAAGAGCCCGAACCAACTCTTGAAGATGAATTCCAGGATTTGCATCTTAACCTACCGGTTCTTGAAGTCCTAGCTCACACTCTAATCGATAACGCCCTGCTGGATAAATACGTGGAGAGCTTAGAACTAGGCAAAAATGGGTCAGCATTTGTCCAAGGAGAAGTAAACTGCAAGATGAAGACCCGGGATACACTCTAACCACCTTGTTGATTAAGGGATTCAAAACCCTTCGACACCTTGGCTGATTTAGGATAGTGTGTAAACATAATCCCACTTTACCTTTTCAAAAAGCTTAACATAGGACTATTGGAAGACACTGACCACATCTTCGGATTGGCTGACGGAACCAAATCTTACCCCGTAGGAATTGTCAAAGACGTAGAAGTCCACATAGGAAAACTGAAACTGTTAAATGATTTTACAAATATCTCATGTGTGGACCCATCCCTTCAATATTCTTGAGAAACCCTATCATTATGGAAGGATGTCCATCAAATCTTAAAATACCATGCAACATTGGACATGTGCATGTGGAGAAAGCCTACATTGATCTTAATTCCCCTCTAAATATCATGACCCGAATGATGTATAATTAGATCATGAGAAGAAAACTCGACCCTAGGGAAAATTCGGATTGAGGAGTTAGCAATTTCACAGGAAGGATTAAGGGGATGTATGTTTTCGTAGGGAATTTCACTTATGTCACGGACTTCATAATTGTTGAGGATATTAGCTCAATCATAGACCCTAGACTTTCATAAGTGGTACTAGGATAACCCTTTATTGATATATCCAACATGACTCATGACCCACCTGAAGGAGTAGTGAGGTTCAAAAACGGGACCAATGAAACTGCCTCTAAAATGCCCCATAAGATAGAATAGTACAACTCATTATCAAACTTAGAAAAAGAGCACACGAAATTGGTCTACCTTAGGAACGAGGAGGACAAAAGAAGAGGAGTAGAGTACGTGATGAACAAAATATTAGGGTTCCACAAAGAATGTCTAGAGCTTGGACCCGAATATGTGACTGGAATAGATGATGAAGGAGAAGTCACGTAAGGATGTGTGACTTCGAGTCTAGCTACAAGACTTATAAATAAAGAAAAACGCTTCTTGGGAGGCAACCCAATATTTAGTTTCCCGCATTTAGGAGTGTCTTGTGTTTTATTCTTTATTGTTTGTTTTATATTGTTTGAATCATTTTGTAATCATGCAACTTCGTCTTATTTTAAATCAAAGGTATTTTGCAACAAAATAAGTGTAGGGGAAAATATCCGGTTTTTAAGAACCAATTCAAACATTTAAAATAAATTTTTTAGATTAATTCGTGTCAGTTTCGAGTCATATAATTGTAATGATTAATTCCAGTCTTTATGCAGTGCTTTCTTCAGATTTATCTAATAAAATTGCGTGCAGGAAATTTCTCATTAAAAATGAAGAAGAATTTTACACAGTGTTTGGAGACGGCGTTAGGATTAATACCCGACGGTGTCGCGTGTCTAGCAATGTAAAAATTCGAATTTTTTCAAGTATTTCTGAAAAATAGAAAGTGCAATGTTTAAGATTTGTAATTCTTTTGTAAACCTGCATAAACCTATGATTACATCATTACTTTCATCCTATCTTTATTGCTTTCATAGAGTCAAAACCCTAAACTCTCATTGTATTTATATCTATCCCGCCGATTTTATGCTTGGTGTAGTTGTCTTTGTCTTTGATTACAGGTTATATTTGATGAGAAGAAGCTTGGAAGTTCCTAGGAAGTTTCATTAGATGATTCTTGAAGGATGATTTAACCAGTTATCGCATGTTTCTTCTACATTATTGAGCAAACCAGGGGAGTACTAGTTTCTTTTACTTGTTTTCTTTTCCCTTTATTTGTTTTTACGGGTACTTCTATAGAACATTGGGGATAATGTTTAACTTAAGTGTAGGGGAAATAAGCCTGAGAAACTATTCCTTCATTTGCCATTTGCTTGTTCCTTAAAATAATGGGTAATATATCGAAACATAGCATAAAAAGGTAATTTTGACCAAAATTTAAATTTTTTATGACACATACCGACAAAAACCAAGTATTAATAGCGTCTCATGGATAGGAATGTGTATGACTAGCACAAAAACCCTCAAAATTCCATCCTAAAATGTAAGGTTTGCTTTTAGATCTATAGGAATTTGGGTATCTATTATTGATACCCAAGATAATTTATACCTTTAGCTTTCTCGAGTTAAAGTTCGAATGCAGTCATATGTGTCTATTCTGTCGTTACGGATGTGTATGTATGGTCTTTGTCGCCTTTTCTGGAGCATTGGTATCGGTATTAAATTATATGAGTGTACTGATAGTATATTAAATTCTAGAAATTGTTTTTGTGATGCATCTCGAGACTGCATAGTAAGTATTAGGATTTGCTAGATAAGAGACACTAGGATTAACCCATGTTTTAAACCTGTAACTATTATTATGGTCACATCGATCATATAACTATCACACACCCTTGACATGCACTCATTTTTATTGCAGGATACCCCTAATACAACCCTCCGAGCCTATCATTTTTCAAGGTTCTCGTAATTTTTTGGTTAAGCCGAACTATTAATGAAGAGCATTGTCACCCTTGAACTAATTGTTACACCCAAATCGCCTTAGCCTACCTTGTATGTACTCATCTTTAGTACATTATTGTTTTAACCTAAGTTAATTATTAAGTACACGGTTGCTAAGTCTTTATCCTTGTAAATATTGTTTTGGGACGATTGAGATTCATGGTAGTATTCATCATATGAAGAATTGGGGAAGAAGTAATTTATTACCCCCAATAGAGCTCAATAAGCTCTATCTTATTTTGATCCACCTCAAATCGGGTCATTAGTTAGATTGTAAATATCGAGTATGTAAAAGTTCAAGTGTAGGGGTGTATCTATAAACCCCCATGATGTATTATATGTTTAAGTAATGGCAGGGCAAAAGTGTACGAAAAAAATGTATATAAAAAAAAGAGTGAAAAAAATGTATGGACTGCTATTTGCTTATGTCTATGTTTATATTAGTGTTAAGAAAAGAAAAAGAAAGAGATTGGTGTAGAGTTTTATAGACTCTGTATATCTTGTCCGAGTCTTTGGCTTAGCAACCAAACCAACGTGTATTCTTATAAATAATTAGCTGACCCTTCCACTCTAAATTCACCCAAAGTCACCACCGAAATGTATCCCATCTGTTTCCGTTAGTGTTATCTTACACCTACACCCCCACAACCTTTTTAAAAGACCTCTTTGACAGTAATGAATAATATTTACGCCTAGCGGTGGAGGTTTGATCCTTTACCAAGCCTATGGTAATTTATATACTATGATAGGTAATGAGTGTTGATTTTCCGTTTCCCATAGTTGTTATAATTTATTATACACCCGAGTGAATGAGAGAATCCCAAACACTTATGTGAGGTGCTAGTATATACTTTCTGTGCTTTTAATTACGAGGTCTAAAAATTTGTGTTTTAAGATGCTTTTAAAGACTAGGTTAAATGACCTTAATATTGCTATTGTCTAGGTAGAAAAGCCTATTTGCTTGAGGACAAGCAAATTCCAAGTGTAGGGGTATTTAATGAGGTGTCATTTTATACACTATTTCAAGGTCATTTAACACCCTAAATCATGCAAATATGCCTAGATTATGTGTTTAATCATTTGTTTTTAGGTTTTTAGTACTTGGATGGCTTTTGGAGGAAATACATATGACTTGGGCTTTGGAGAAGAAACGGACAAGATTACGGACCTAAACCAAATCTCTTGAAGATTTATGCATACAGTGGCTGGAGACAGCGTCGTAGGCATAAAGCGACACCGTCGTGATCTATATCCTGACAGCGTCAGAAATTTTATGACGGCGTTAGGACGTGGCCGACTTAAAGAGGATCTAGAATCATCTACGTGGCAACGGCGTCGGGATTTCTAAGTGACGTCGTCGCGTCGATATCTCTATAAATATAAAACCGTTTTTGGGGTTTTAAGTTTCTAGTTTTGTATAAACTTAGGGAGACGAACCCTAGTCATTCTAGCAGCTTTGTAGGTCATTTTTAGGGCCTCAAAACCCTATTGTACTACCTTGAATCCATGTTTTAATCAAGTAAGGTTATTTATCATTAATCATTCAATATGTCTATGTGTTGTTTGATTGATTTATCTTCTTGCTTTATTTATAACATGTGAGGCTAAACCCTCCTTTGTATTTATCTATGATTGCATGAAACTTAGATTGTAGATCCTTTTAATGTTACTTCTTGTTGATGAATGTGCGCGTTAGGCTTTAGAAAACCATCTTTTGTCTGTATCGTTGTTGATATGTCTAGGGAAACGCGAGTAGTGTAGAAAGGATACCATCGGTAACAATCTTCATACTACCTTACCCACTATCTGGTTAATCCCTCTTAAGATATTTCACATGCATTTAATATACTCTTAGGGGCCTTTTAATAGTCTTCATACTATCTTACTTATGCATTGCCTTAACGGAATATTAAATAGACGACGGGTTTGTGTAATCCGTTTATGACCTAAGAAATACTTACACAGATCACCACAAGTGTGACAAAGCAAAGGATCTAGGAGAAGCAATCTGAGGAGTAGTGCATGATTAGGTAAATACATTTTTTTATCCTAAAGTTATCACCAATAGCATAGATTATAATTAGTTTAATTATTAGTTAATTAAACCAACCTCTCAAACCATGATATTTATTTGCTTTCTTATAAATATAAAAATACAAAAAGAATCTTCTCTCAACCCTGTAGAATTCTGTTAGACAGTGTTCGAGCCTTCCCAACCTATTCCCCTAGAGAACAATAACAACCCACGAGTCTTGCCTATACTACACTACAACGATTAGGTACACTGCCTAGGGAGTTGTAAAACTTCGTGTAGAAGTCCTTACGAGACCCCACATCAACAAACATGGTGATACATTTTTGTTGGTAGTTTTATATATATATCGAGTATATATATGTATGTATATGCTCAATTGTTAAACTTTTTCTTGAAGGTTTTTGTAATAACTTGTATAAATGAAAAACATATGAAATGAGGATGCTAGAAGTACAAAAAGATTTAGGAAAACTTTACTTATAAATTTTGATGAAAAGAATAGATTTAAGTGTCAAAGATCAACCCAAAGAACAACCAAATGACCCAACTAAGTAAACCAATGAACTATGCTAGCTACTTTAACCCCAAATCTTCAAGCAAACAAGAAAAATCAACACCTTGGGTTGTTTGTTGTTTTTGGATGAGCACAAGAAAAAAGAGAGAAGCGAGTGATGAAATGAATGAATTAATAGCTAGTTATGCTTGCATTCTCACATTGGATTCCATCCTTGTGGTTCAATTCCAAGGCAAGACAAAAGGAAGGACTAGAGGAAAATGGGCTAGGACATGTACCAAGAGAAAAAGTTAGCAAAATAAATGGCAAGGTGTTGGGGTTGTGAGGTGGCGGATGAGTAAGTCAGGGGGATTTGGTCTTAAATTTAATAATCTTGCAAGAAGGATCTAGAATTTTATTTAAATGCATGCATAAACATGCATGTATAAATAAACTAATTAACGTAAACGTAATCTCGTAAAAACTAAAAACGCATGACGACTTAGAAGAAATGACAAAAATAAAATATGCTCGTTAAGCTGAAACGCGATAGTCGTCAAAAGACTACGTTAAAATGAAAGCCGGAACGCGTCTAGTGATGTTTCTCAGTTATACGCGGGACAAATTCCCGGTTTTTGGTCAAATTAAGCACGTAACTTATAAAAGTCAAAATAATGCACGTAAAATAGTAAAATATTGACCTACAAAATTTCAGAGTGTCACATAAATGACCTTGGGCACAATGCCCAATTGGACTTCGCGGTAAATTCTATAGGGGTGATTCCGGATTAGATCTATTCATTTTGTTAGAAGCAGTTACCTCACAAGATTTATGGATTTGGCATGCGTTCTTTGGTGTTGCAGGGTCGAACAATGACATCAACGTTATACGTCAATCACATCTTTTAAACGGTCTCAAAGAAGGGAAAGCACCAAAGGTTGCATTCGTGGCTAACGACGTGCACTATAAATGGGGATACTATTTAACTGATGGAATATATCCGGAACAGTCTGTTCTTATTAAGTTTATTTCACATCTAGGCGCATATGCTACGAAGCGAATAAGATATAAGCAAGCGCATGAAGCAGCAAGGAAAGATATGGAACAGGCGTTAGGGTCGAACAATGACATCAACGTTATATAGTAATTTATTAATATAAATTTTCTTACATAAAGCTGGACGGTAGTCTACACATAAGTTGAGCTCCCACTCCTAAAATAATTGAATTTTTAAGTTTTATTAAAAAAATTGAATTACATTACATTGCGAGCCAACCAAATACATCGACAGATTTCATCAATTATAATTAAAACATATTTCAATTTTTTGAATTACAGTTATCTCAAATTACAATTTATTCTGAAGATTACAATTAATTCAAAAAACATTATGCGAAGTGCCAAGTGTAACAACTCTCTTCAAGGCTGCTGGCATTTTCCCCCATTACTTAGATTCTAATTCTTTTTCGGAGGAGCAGCAGAAGGAGTAGTTTTAGCTTTTTTTACAATGGGCTCTGCACCATCAAAGGATCTCTTTTTTGTCCCTTTTCTCGATTTCATCTTTTAACTCATCGGCAATGGTGTGATCAACGATGGTAATGACTTCGTCAGAAGGAGGAATAACCCGATCCTCGATTTCCTTCAACAAGGAGGCCTCCCTTTCCGCTAGAGTCCTATCCCCAACCTTCACCTTTAACGGATTAAAAGTTTGATGAAGTCAAACAATCCCATTTCTGGAAAGAAATAAATATGAAACGATTTGTTTACTAGACAACAATACAAACAAGAATGCAAACATATAACAAAACACCCACCCTTATCATTAGAATCTAAAAAGTTAAGACGAACATCTTCATCATCGTATACCCGACTCAAACCAATTACATATAATAACGTCTCGAGATACTTCCTAAAATTTAAATGATTTTTGTTAAGAACTTCCGTAAGCTCGAGGTTCATTGTGTCGTTAGATGGAGGGGGATCCTTATCAACGGAACCATCCTTGAACCATGGGACGGAGATGGGAACCGCATACGATTTTATCTAAAAATAAATTATCGTTCCACTTCTTTAGGGAATCTATATTTTTAAGGTAAGATCAAGGGGTATTACGGCATCTACGCTTCTCAAATGAAACCCAACCATTACGGATGGAATTGCAGTATAACTTATGGAACAAAGAAATGGTGGGAACCCCTCTGTGAACGTGACATAAGATTTAGAATTGACTAACTTTAGAGGAAGCAAAAATCAAAAGTTGGGAGAAATTATTTTGATAATACTCTAAGACGCTAAGAAGGAATTTGGAAAGAAGGATACAGAAATTGGCATACTCTATAAAACGAGTATATATATGCCTATTTTACCCTCCAAACTATCCCTAATCGTATCATCGATCCTGGTAACTCTGGTTCTAAACTAGAAGGGATATGGTAATCTACACAAAAAGTATCTAACTCTTTTTGTGTCAACACCGATGTTAGTGCAAATATTACGATATTCAATCTATACAGTCTCGTTTGTTTTGTTGGTGGCAAACATGTAACTTGTAATACATAACGTAAAGTGTACAAGTTACTCGTAATCATATTTTGTCTCAATATACACCAACACCTTTCCACATCTCAAATCCTCGTATGCTACAACACAGGTTCGTACATGTTTGTTATGTTGCATTATGATCAAACCCTTAATAAACCATTAAGTATTTAAAAGGTTAATCATTCTTTTTCGAACCTTATTTTACACTTTGCATTTATAAGTAATTTTATAAATATGCATCACTATTTTTACACTTGCTAAAATGCATTTTATTTTTGCAAGTATACAACTAGACTTTTAGACATTGTATTTTACAGAGTTTACTTACACTTTTAAATTTACAAGTTTACTTTCTATTTAAAAAAAAATCAATATGATTTTTACCTCATCTATGACATCATTTAGATAATTGAATTTTGTGTATTGTCGTTTCATAATATTTTCATACCTAAGCAAGATCTTGGAAGATTACATAGGATTTAGCAAGATTTGATATCATAAAATCTTTCCAAATTCGGATTGGCAGTTCAGCCAGGCGGATCTCTTGATTTACATTAGTCGGATCCCTTTGAAAGGGATCCGACAGAACCGCCGAGTCAGGCAACTTTTTGCCTATAAATAGAAGGCTAAATCTCACCATTTTCTTATCCCTTTTTACACACATTTTCTCTACATTTGTATTCATTTAGATCAGTAGGAAAACACATTAAACACTCTCATTTTCATATGATCATAATGCTTCTAACTTTTATTTTGTTGTAAGCATACTTCCATGATGATCCACCAAAGCAAGCATAAAGACCTTGCCTTTCTCATCCATCACAAAGCATACACATATGAAGATCTACAAGATTGGCGATCTTATCATCTTCATCCATTTCAAGGCTTCGTGTCATAAGAAGTTCATTTAGATTAGGCATCCATATCCACTAGACATTTGTGTCTTGAATCTTTGTTATACATTTGTATCATCACCTTATATCGTTAAATTAGATTAGATAATTTATGTGTTTATGCCATAAAACATAAGGTTTGTTATGTTGGGCCATAAAACATAACGGGTTTGGTTGTACCCGAAGAAGGACTCGGTATTTAGCTTTGTAACGGAAAAAGTGTAAGCGACTTTAGGTCGGTTCTACCTCGAACTAGGACCTGATATTTAGCTTTGTACCGGATAAAGTGTAAGCAACGCCGTGTAAGATTTTCTACACCGAGAAGGGAGCTTGTTGATCTTGTAAAGTAACTCTCAAGTTGGGTACTCGGGGAGTGGAGTAGGGTGAAGAGAAGCTTCGTGACCGAACCACTATAAATCACCGTGTCTGATTTGCACTCTCTTTTAATTAGCTTTCTCTTTTTATATTATGCTTATGCTTGTGTTGTGGCTTGATGCTTATGTTTGTGTTGTGACTACATGTTTTACTTCATGCTTTATATAGTCTTTATCGTCATAGACTATTATCGTCACTTTTCATATTATGTCAAACTTGATCGGCAATTTGATACAAAAGTTTGAAGCTTTTAAGCGAAAACGTATTCACCCCCCCCCCCCTTCTACGTTTTCCGGAATTCGTATTAGAGCCACGTGGCTCTAGTTTTCAAAACAAATGGGTTTCAAAACCGAGTACATCCATGTATCAAATTACTTGTGAAACAGGACATAATATGAAAAGTGTGTCATTGTTTTATACCTAGAAGTTTTGTTGTTGAAAATCTTTGCTATACAAGCTTGAATAATGATTAAAATATGTGATATAAGTTCACTATAAAGTATACCAAGTCTTACATATTATCGTCGGGTCAAAATACATGTTTTTGTAAATCTGTGATCAGACCCGCGGATCCCTTTGCATCAAAGGGCAGATCCCTTTGAATAGGATCCGTCAGATTAGTGGGTATAATTAATAGTTTTTGAGTCAACTTCAAAGATCTGTAGAAAATTAACCGTCAATCGGATTTTGATAAGGTAAATACCATTTTTGAAGATTTTTGAGTCCTCTTTCCAGTGGAATTGGTCTCATGTCCTACTTAAAGTTTAAGGGATTCAAATTAGCAAAATACTATATAGTGTTAAAAATATTAAGTTTTGTTTTTACACTGAAACTCAAACTTTCGAGTCAGGCAATTTAAGTTGGTATCCTTTGAACATTAAAATATTTTATTTAGAAATTAAAGAATTTGGTCATATATATAAGTATCAAGGAAACTAATCTAGCTTTGTATACATCGTTATATTTAACACAAAATGAAGAAAGTATTTTCGTATGCTATGTTAAATGACTACTTGTTTTTCTCTATATGTTTTGCATATCCTTTTGCTTGCTTATTGCACTTGTGGTTGAGCTTGCTATCTCATGATATATAAGTGTCAACCTTAACATGATTTTAATTCGCTTGTTTGTCGATTTCATGTTTTTGCACTTTAGGACTTTTGCTAGAATTAAGTTGGGAAATTGTGTTTACATTACATATTGAATTAGTTCTCTCACTTTCTCTCTCTCTCTCTCTCTCCCAGATTAATTCTCGAACTAAACATATGATCAAAAAGGCGCATAGTGAATTTTTGGAATTAATTCTTAAGGAATCTTTGAATTATTATGGTGGGGCTAGTGGCGGTTGGATGATATGAATTGCTCTCTCTCTATCCTTCTCTTTCTCTCTCTCTCTCTCTCTCTCTATCCTCCAAATCCCTTCCACTCTCTCACTATGACATCCTCTTATCCATCCCACTCTTTCCTCTTCCTCCACAAAAGATCAATCATCATCGTTACGACGCCTTCATCTCCTCTCCGTCAATCAGTCACAACCTACCGTACGCTCTCCAAAGCCTCAGTCTCCTCCATCCTATCCCTTCTCCCCACGGACCTCCCTCTTTTCAATTCTCTCTTTCCATTACTCCTCTCTCCTCACTAATCAATTAACATCTAGACATAACGTCAAGAAGAGCCAATTCTCAAAAGATGCACTCCGTCTCAATAATCTCTATCGGCCCCTCCCCCTCTCCGTCTCCTCATAACTCACCTATTCCCCTCGGATCCTGCTCTACAATCTACTCAGTCCTCTCAAACCTAAGTACGCCCACCTCAATGTCTTATCTCTCAGCTCCTCTCCTCCTCAAAAGTCCTGTTCCCGAAATCTTCGAACAAGGCCATCTACTGTCCACTCTCCCCTCTGTCTCAATATCTCCCAACCCCAAGCCAAGCGTTCCCATCGTCACTCCGCTCCCTAAATCCTCTCTAACGACAATCAGACCAAAACATCTCGTCCTCTCGTCTCATCTACACTCATCCCCTCCTAAACTGACAAATCGTCTTCCACCAATGAACTCATCTCGCACACCCGACCCGTCCAGCTCATCACACGTCCTCCTCAAATCAACAGCACCCCAACTCGATCTCAACAGCTTTCCTCAAACCTTCATCAAGTCCCTCGCGCCTCGCCATACACACAATTTCGTCCCCCTCCCATAATTTCCTCCAAACGTCTCCTAAACATCTCGCTCTCTCTCTCTCTCTTTCTTTATCTCCTTCTACCTCTCCCCCTCTCTTCTCTCTCTCCCTCCTCTCCCTCTACACTTCTCTCCCTCTCTTCCCTCCTCCCTCTCTCTCCCCCACCCCGCTCTCCCCCTCCGTCCTCCCTCTCGCTCTCCTCTTAATCCTTCTCCCTCTCTCCTCCCCCCTCTCCTCTCTCTCCCTCTATTCATCCCCTCTATCTCCCTCTCTCTCTCCCTCTCTCCTCTCTAAATCCCCTCTCTCTCTCTTCATTCTCTCTCTCGTCTCTCTCTCTCTCTCTCTTCTCTTCTCTCTCACCTAACCTCTCCTCTCTCTCCCTCTCCCCCTCTCTCTCACCTCCTCCTCCCTTTCTCTCGCCTCTAACCTCCCTCTCCCACTCTCTCCTTCTCCTTCTCCCTCTCTTTCCTCTCTCTCTCTATCCAGCAGACTCCTCATCTCCTCATGCTCCCCACTCTCTCACTCTCATCGCTCGTCTATCCTCTCGTCACTCTCTCCTTCTCCTCTCTCTCCATCTCACTCCGACTCTCTCTTCTCTCTCCATCTCCCTCTATCGTTACTTCTCCCTTTATCTCCCTCCTTTCTCTCTTTCCGCCCCATCTCTCTCCTCGTCCTCCCTCTCACTAACTCTCATCTCTCTTAAAAAAAAAAAAATCTAACTCTCCTCTTTTCTCTCTCTCTTCGCCTCCCCTTTTCTCTCTTTCTCCCCTTCTCGTCCTTTCCCTCCTCTCTCACTCCCCCTCTTCTCCCTCTATCCCCTCTCTCCCCTTCCCTCTATCTCTCTCTTCTCTCCCTCTCTCTCTCACCCTCACTCCTCACTTATCCCGCCTCCTCTCCATCTCTTTCTCTCTCGTCTACACTCTCAATGTCTCTCCGTTCCGTCCTCAATCAATCATCTACACAATCAACTCAGTCTCCTCTCCCGTCTCTGCTCTCTCCTTCTCTCCCTCCTCCCTCCTCTCCTCTCTACATCTTTCCTCATCACCCCATCTCGCTCTTTTCTTTTTCTCTCTCTCATCTCCTCTCATCATCTTATCTTCTTCACTTCCCCTCCGTCTCTCATCTCTCCATACTCTTCAGTCTCATCTCTCTCTCATAACTCTCTCTCTCTCTCTCTATCTCCATCTCTATCCCTCTCTCCCTCTCTCCCTCTCTCCCTCTCTCTCACTCTTTCTCTCCTTCTCTCCCTTTTTCTCCTTCTCTCCCTTTCCTCTTTTCCTCTCTACTCTCCCTCATCGGCTCTCCCGATTTCGACTCTCAAATCTATCCCTCTCTTTCTCTCCTCCCCGATCGTCTCACTCCTCTCCTCTCTCTCCATCTCTAACTCATCGTCGTCTCTCCTCTCTCTCACTCTCTCTCCATCCTCTCCATCTCCCGCTCTATCCATTCTCCATATCTCTCCCTCTCCCGTCCTACTCCCGTCGCTCCCTCTCACCTTCTCTCTCTCTCTCTCTCTCTCTCTCTCTCTCTCTCTCTCTCTCTCTCTCTCTCTCTCTCTCTCTCTCTTTCTTTCTCTCTCTCTCTTTCTCTCTCTCTCTCTCTTTCTCTCTCTCTCTCTCTCTCTCTCTCTCTCCGTCTCTCTCTCTCTCTCTCTCCCTCATCCCATCTCCTCCTCCTCCTTCACTCTCTCTCTCTCACTAACCCCAACTCGCCTTCCTCTTCTACACCTCAGTCTCTCATCTCTCATATCCCTACTCGGCTCTCTCGTTCACTCTCCTCTCCGCTCGGCGTCCTCACAGACACGTCCACTCTCTCATCCCTCGGCAAGGTCGACCATCACACAACCTCTCTCCGCTCACCCTCATCACGTTCCTCTCAACCTCTTGTCCAACACATCACTCCATTCCTCCGACGGTTCCTCAGAAGTACACTCTCTCCAATGCGCGTATCTTCTCACTCGGTCTCTATACCATCCCAACGCATTCTCTCCTCCCTCTTCTCGCATTCGATCACTCGCTTCGTCAATCCCGTCACTCGTTCACTAATTCATCAATCACTCTTCGGCAACACAGTTCTTCAGTACTCATCATCACGTCGAAAGATCGCCCTCAGATCCTCGTCACTCTCCTCCATTCATCTCTCATCTCCTCACTCCTCCTCACTCTCACTACTCCTCTCGACGTCTCTTCTCTAGCATACTCTTATTCACCATCCCTCTCTATCTCTTTGCTCTCTAACCTTCCCCTCATCTCCCCCTCTCTTTCTCTCCCTCTCCCACTCTCTCCCTCTCTCCCTCCCTCTCTACCTTTCCCTCTTTCTCCCTATCTCCCTCCCTCTCTCTCCCTCTCTCTCTCTCATTTCATTCTCCTTCCCTCGCCCTCTTCCTCCCCCCCCCGCCTCTCTCCTCTCTCTCTCAATCCTCTAATCCACTCTCTCTCCTGTCTCCTCCCTCTCTCTATCTCACTATTTCTCTCTCTCCTCTTACTCTTCCTCTCCATCTCATCACCAGAACTCTCTCTCTCTCTCTCTCATAATCTCCTCTCTCTCTCTCTCCCCTCCACACCCTTTCTCTCCTCTCTTCCCCTCCACGCCCCTCTCTATCCCACTCACATCCCCCTCTTCCCTCTTTTCCTTCCCTCTTTCCCTCTCCCCTCTCCCCCCCTCTCTATCTCTCTCTCCTTCCCTCTGTCACTTCTCCTCCTCTCCCTCTCTATCTCCCTCTCTTCTCTCTCTCATCTGTCCTCTCCACATCTCTTCTCTCTCTCCTCCGCCTCACAGTCTCACTCCCGCTCATCTCTCACTCTCTTCATCTCATCTCTACTTCCCTCTCATTGCCCCTCTCTTTCTCGCTACTCTCTTCTTTCTTCCATCCTCCACTCTCTCTTTCTCTCTCTCTCACTTCCCTGCCTCCTTGCGCTCATTCCCTTCCTTTCTGCCCTCTTCCTCTCTCTCTAATCTCTCTCTCATCCAATCTCGTCATCTGTCTGAGCTCTCTCTCTCTCTCTCATCTCTCATCCTCTCTATCTCTTCTCCCCCCCCCCACCCCCCCCACTCTTTCTCCTCTTTCTCTCTCTCTCTATCCTACTCTCGTCTCCTCCTCTTTCCTTCTCTATTCTCTCTCTTCTCTCTTCTATCTATCTCTCTCCCGCATCACTCTCTCTTCTCTCTCCCCTCTCTCACTCTCCCTCTTTCTCATTCTCGTCTCACTCTCTCATCTCATCTCCATCTCCATCTATATCCCCTCTCCTCCCTCTCTGCCCTCTATCACCCTCTCTCTCACTCACTCTTTCTCTCCCCCTCATCTCCCTCTCTCTCCTTCTTCTTCTCCTCTCCCTCTTGGTCTCTCTCACCCTCACACTCTCTCCCTCTATCTCTCCTTAATCTCTCTATCATCCCTCCCTCCGTCGTCTCATCACTCTCTTCTCTCTGTCTCTCTCCTACCATCCTCGTTCTTGCGGTCTCTCAATCCCTCTCTCTCTCTTCATCCAAAAAGTAATCCTCATGTCTCTCTCTGACATCCGATCGGTCCTATACGTCTCTCGTCTTCTCTTCTCTCTCCCATCTCCTCTATCTCCCCTCTCTCTCTCACTACCTCTATCTCCCTCTCCTCTCCCTCTACTCCATCTCCCTCCTAACCTTCTCCCTCTCTCTCCATCTCCCTCCCTACTTCCCTCTTCCCTCTCTCTCCCTCAACTACTTTCACTTCTACCCCTTTCTCTCTCATCATCCGTCCACACGTACTACACTCAATCAAGCAAAACAAAGGGGATGCACGAGTATCTCCCAGTTCGCTCCTAGAATCTCATCACCTGTGCAATATCTCCCCCCCTCATCTCCCTCTCCCTTACTCCCATCTCCTCACTCTAGATCCTATCAACACTAGTAGATCCATATCACATCCTCCCCATCTCAGCCTCAGTCGCTACCTAACAATCCACTTCATCTCCCCCTCCGCACCCTCAACCCCACCGACCTATTCTCCAGTCAGGGCGCGCATTCAACCTTAACCACCCTCCTCTCCATCTCACTGCAGGCGTCCGCTCATAATCGCTCACAAGTCCCCACGCATATCTCTCTCTCGCTCGATTCTCTCTCCATCTCTCTCTCTCCCTCCCCTCTCCCTGTCTCTGAATCTGTCTCCCACCCCCACTCTCTCTCTCTCTCTATCGTCTCCCTCTCTCTTTCTCCCCCCCCCTCTCTCTATCTATTCTCTCTCATCTCGCTCTTCTCGTCTCTTTCAACCTTCTCCTCTCTCCCCCGTCTCTCCTGTCTTCTCCCTCTCTCCCCCTCTCTCCCCCTCTCTCTCTCTCTCTCTCCCCCTCTCTCCTTCTTGCCTATACTACACTATAACGATTAGGTATACTGCCTATGGAGTTGTAAAACTTCGTGTAGATGTCCTTATGAGACCCCACATCAACAAACATGGTGATACATTTTTGTTGGTGGTTTTATATATATTTCGAGTATATATATGTATGTATATGCTCCATTGTTAAAGCTTTTCTTGAAGGTTTTTGTAAATAACTTGTATAAATGAAAAACATATGAAATGAGGATGCTAGAAGTACAAAAGGATTTAGGAAACTTTTACTTACAAATTTTGATGAAAAGAAGAGATTTAAGTGTCAAAGATCAACCCAAAGAACAACCAAATAACCCAACTACGTAAACCAATGAACTATGCTAGCTTCTTTAACCCCAAATCTTCAAGCAAACAAGAAAAATCAACACCTTGGGTTGTTTGTTGTTTTCTGACGAGCACAAGAAAAAATAGATAAGTGAGTGATGAAATGAATGAATGAATAGCTAGTTATGCTTGCATTCTCACATTGGATTCCATCCTTGGGGTTCAATTCCAAGGCAAGACAAAAGGAAGGACTAGAGGAAAATGGGCTAGGACATGTACCAAGAGAACAAGTTAGCAAAATAAATGGCAAGGTGTTGGGGTTGTGAGGTGGTGGACGAGTAAGCCAAGGGGGGGGAATTTGGTCTCAAATTTAAATATCTTGCAAGAAGGATCTAGAATTTTATTTAAATGCATGTATAAATAAACTAATTAACGTAAACGTAATCTCGTAAAAACTAAAAACGCATGACGACTTAGAAGAAATGACAAAAATAA
>BQNB010049409.1:0-42048 GCA_026074375.1 Tanacetum coccineum
TAATCATTCTCACAAAAACTGGCCAAAAATAGAAGAATTTTTTTTTCTCAGAGGGCGGCCCCCTTAAAATTAAGGGGACCGGCCGTGTAAAATGGGCGGCCCCCTTAATTGGAAAAACAAACACCCCCTTTCTGTCGAAATTATATACCCAAACTTCATTTTTTTTTGAAACAAAGTTTATACATTATTGATTCATGTCAAAAACACGTTAAAACAATTATACATTGCCCATCAAAACGTACATTCCTAAATATATACTTTTCGAATCAATAGATAATATGTTATAAAAAATAAAGGGGTGTTTGGTTTGTTTCTTAGGAACAATTTTTAGAGTCGAAATGACCATCACTATAGCTTTGTCACGTGTATAAACACTTAACGAACTTGTATAAGTCATCAAGATATATAATTCATATATATTGATACATTTTTATGAATGGCATAAAATAAATAGGCGTTTGGTTTAATGCTTTAGACAAATTCTAGTCAAAACAAACAATATTTAACTCTTGTCAAGTCATGAATAACAAACTTATACGTGTCAAACAAAATATACACTTAATACATAATTTTTCGACATGCTTAGACAAATTTTATATTGATAAGGAAGTGTTTGGGTTATTGTCTTGATATTGAAATATGTAACTAATATATATTCTTCGCAATCCTAGATTAAGTCAAAAATAAATTAAGGAACATATGGATCACTTCTTAAGTTTTTACTTTTAAAGTCGAAGTAATTCTTGTCCCACATTTGTCATTTTTCAAAACTTTATTTTCCTTATTATATTTTTTTGTAACATTTTATGTTGTTGATTACTTGTTTAGGTGACAAAATGCCGAAAGCTACTACAACCGATATATCTCTCACTAAATCCTACATACCAAAAGTATCCAAAATTCCCGGCATCTCCCCTACCATTGCCCGATTCTACAAACCTATTGAAAACCGCAACATTCACGAAGGTCGTGTTGTTGATCAAGCTTACTACAAATCCAACAACATCGAGCATCTCTTTACTAATATTCGTTTCAATTGTCTCTTTCAAATCAACGAATCGATTGTTCCATGATTTATTCTAGAATTCTATAGCCAAGTCACGGTACAAACCGGTGAATATGGTTATCTTGTTATCTCCTTTATGATTCAACACGAATTCATAACTCTTACTCTCGCTCAGTTTGGTCAAATTCTCAAAATTCCATACAATGGTCAAGCTATTTTTACAAACGAATGAGACCTTGCATCGCTTGAGTATTCTCGAGAAACCAAGGGACCATATTGCACCGATCTTCCGAATCCCGACGACATTCGTCGACTTATTAAACTGGAACATGTCATGGTAGACCGTACCATTAAAAGTCAAACGGTCTCTCTCAATCCAAATCAAATTCTCACCAAAGAATTAAGCCCCGGGATGACTTCATTATTAGGGAACCAAGACCACTATTCATCCCTTAAGACCCTCCCCTTTGTCCCAAACGACCCAACCCCCCTCCTTGGACTATTTTAATGATCTTTGACTAGCCTAGTTCCTATAAGAAGAAGTGCATACAAGTAATAAGCCATACACTCTCAAAACACTTAGTAAAAAAAGATCAAAACCTCTCTTTCTCTCCCTTTTAGGCCACGGCTCAAAACCCCTTTCCAACTCAATCCATACAAAAATTTTCTACAGCAGCATACAAGCTTCACAGCATCCTTCTAAGATACAACTAAGGTATTTACAAGCCTTGGTTAACCATTTGCAAGTATTTATCAAAGAAAGGAAGCTAGGGTTTTCATTTGGATAATTAGGGTTTTCATTAGTGCAAGCTTGGGTTTTATATTTAAACAAGGGGTTTTTAGATACTTAGGGGGGGTTCAACATCATACATCACTACAAAGGTTATCTAAAAACCTTTAGTCTTTACTTTATCATTTTTTATGTGTTTACATGTTCTATATACTAAATCACCAATTTGGGTTTTAAACCATGTTAAATGGCTAACTTACTGTGATATGGATTTTTAACACTTTTTCATAGATATGTGAATTGGTAATTCATGGAATAATGAGATTATAAGTATGTTAACATGTTGGTTTAAGTGGAAAATATTTAAGTATAAACTAATGATTAAAAGTTAATTAAAGAAAGTTTATGATTTCATGTGAGATTAAAGGCAATAGGGGTTGTTTTGGTTCGTATTTTGTAACAGCTAGATCAGCATACTTTATAATGATAAGTACGTCCATGATGATTCCAAAAAGATAAGAACTCTCGAAAAAACACGGATATTAACGAAAAAAGATACGTAAAACAAGTTATACGTTAATAAGACGGATCCGTAAAAGAATTTTTATAAAAACTTTTATAAAAATTATTCAAAACAGCCAAGTTTGGTATTTTTAACAAATTATACATATTTTTAGGATTCCAAAATGATAAGAATCGTAATTTTTCAATTAAAACTATTTTTATAAAAGTTACTATCATGACAGAAATAATTATTTTTGTAAACCTCATAAATAAGTAGAACTTTCAATTACGAAACGTGCTCGAAAGAATCACTAAAAAAAAAACGAAAAAAAGCTATAACGAATAAAATATGACGTTTTACCGGGTTTTTAACAATAATAGAACTCTAAAAATTACTTTATAAACTGTGTGAACAGTAAAAAGTACTGTTCATCAGAGGGTCAAAAATATGAAAATGTCAAATTATGATAACTCGTCCTAATACGAAAGCGTGGGCATAAGAAACGTCAAAATCGGCATAAAACCGAAAGTTACCCATGTTTTACTAAAACGGAATTATAAACGTTTTTACTTATTAGAACACAATTTACCAAAACCAATTAGATGGTGATTAACTAAATAGACTATATGTGGTATTAAGCAAAGTGCTATATTACTAGGGAGTTTCATAATGAGGCCTCTTCGGGGTGGCGTATCGACGAGTTGTTGGATTTACGATTTAAAGTGTCCTAGCTCCTCATACGTCACTACATGACCTGCTTAATATGAATAGCCCAACGATAGTATATGAGCTATATACCTATAAATAATCATAGTGGTTTTAGTAACTTATACGACGCTATATTTGATTAGGTTGTCCGGGTCGAATTCCTTCCCGTGACGCATTTTGCTATTGTGAAAACTTGTTGATTACCAATTCACTATCAAGGTGAGTTTCATAGCCCCTTTTTCTATAATTGTTTTGACCAAAATCTAACGGGTAAATTACATTCTTGTTTACTATTAGGACTCAAGTGTTTTTCAAAGTGTATGCTATCCAGAATACTCGGCCATGAATTATTAATGCCCCTACGTTACCTATGCCGTGAAGTCCCCTACTTATCAGGAACCGTTAATTGCTATTGTAGTAGCGCGAAGTGTTGTGGATAGATCTATATGGGACTGACATCCCCTCCTTTTCTTGGGTCCCTAAGTTTGATCAAGGTGCATTTAACATTAAGAGGTGTTGGGGTGTTGGCAAGCATCCTATTTTCTGATTGGGGCACAAATCTAGTTAAGGCTTCGGTGTCATGAGCTTAGTGCAATAATAAATGTTTTTGGACCTTCTTGAAGTGTTTCAGAGTCTACTATTATTTTTGATCTTGTGGTCCCCACCTTTTTAACTGATAGAACCTTATGATTTCACTCAACCTTTGTGTGACTTTAGCTGGTAATTTCAGGTCCTAGGGTATGAAGATTGGACGGGAGCCATGGCGGATATCAATGAAGACGGATTCTGTGTTTTATCTAAAGTTTATGCAACTTTTATTATCTTTAAAAACTTAAGTCGTCTTTTGGTATTATGAAGCTTTTGTTTAATTAAGAATGTTTATGACTTTTAAAACTTATGGGACCTAATGTATGAACTCTGATATTTTGCTATGGAATCGAATGAAATCTTATCTTAAAACGTCCATTTAAGGCCGTTTCCTATATCTTGATTGTTGTACTTTGACGTAGCACCCCATTGTTACCATTCCGCTGCTACCTGATTTTGGGGGTGTTACAGATGGTACCAGAGCTCAGATAGGTTATAGGCAATCTGGGTCATTTCAAACCTATCTATAACCACAAAGTCTAAAAGTTTTCTTTTCTTTCATTTTTAAATACAGAATCCTTCATCGCTATCCAGATATCCACGACGCTTGTAGTCCCCGATCCGTACTGTACTTGTCACCGATGTCATTATTGCATTATATATAATCTTATATATATATATAATACTTGGTTTAAATTCGATCTCTTACGTCTATCTTTTGACATATCAATATCTATTTCTATCGGTCAATTATGTGAATATTGACTATCCTGATTAATTTATGATTATTTATATCATTCTCCATTATTTACCATGTGTCATGACTCTGCATACCTTTACAAATTCTCAACGAATTGTGTACTTGTGTTGCCAGAATCATGCCGCCCAAGAGATTTAAGAAGAAATCTTTAGGCAGATAGTGGAAAAGCGGGTGGCCAAAGCTATTGAAAAATATGAAAAGACTAGAGCTGACTCAAACAATACTGGTGGATACGGATCAACAAATACGGAGGAACTGTTGTACCATAGATGCAATTGGATGGTGCGGATCAGACATTTTAGGAATGGCAAGCCTCATTCCTTTCAAGGGGCCTGAAGTGTAGTTCGGATTGAAACGTTTGGTTCGAAAAGATGGAGCAAGTGATTGAAATTTACAAATGTGTTTTGAAGAAGTAAAGTGAAGTTTGCTATGTCACGTTCGAGGGGTCTTGCTCGACCTGGTGGAACGGAAATTTCAGACTTTGGAGCTTGCTATGTTTGTGTGGGGTGTGTGTGTGTTTTGTTCTAATCAGATCCCCTGGAGCAACGTGAAAGCTATGATGACTACTGAATACTGCCCAGCAACTGAAATCCAAAGGATGGAACAAGAACTTTGGACTCTGACTCTGAAAGAGATATATTAGCACTTACATCAATGTTGTCCCCACGAAGCTGGCCTTGAGGTGTCGATGAATTGGTGCCATACTGAAAAGAAGTAGCTTAAAGGTATATTTGTAGGTTTTCCTGAAAGAATCAAAGAAACATCACTTCTTCAAAAGCCCTGCGACTTTGCAAGAGGCAATCAACAAGGCCCGTGAACATTGTCGAGGGGAGCAAGCATTCAGGGGATTGGGGGGGGGGGGGGCTGCAAGAATTGGGGAAAGCAATAAAAGGAAATGGGAAGACAACCAGAGAAACAACAATAACAATAACCATAACTAAAACAGACAACCACAACAGCAACAATTAACGCACACCAACAACAATAACTGCAACCGAAAACAACAATCATAACAGGCAACAAAACAGGAGACAAGATAATGTCATTGCATATCTGCAAAGAGCCCCAGCTGGAGGAAAGATTTATGCTGGAAATTTGCCAAAGTGCAACCGGTGCAACTTACATCATCATGGACCGTGTCCTCAAAAGTGTCAGGGATGTCAAAGAATTGGTCACATGGAGAAGGATTGTAGAGTTAGGCTTCAGGGTACAGGTAATGCTTCCTGAGATGTGACATGTTTTGGGTGTGGTGAGAAAGGACATTTCAAGGATAAGTGTCCGAAAGCAGGGAACCAGCAAAATGATGGAGCTCGTGGGAGAGCTTACGTGGTGGTTGAAAATCCACAGCAGAATCCGAATGTGGTCACGGGTACGTTTCTTCTTAATGATCACAACGTTGTAATCTCTTGATTCGGGTGCTGAGAAGAGTTTTTGTATCTTCTGCGTTACAGCATTTTATTAATATGCCCCTGCCACTACCTAAACACTAGCTACGAAGTAGAGTTAGCAACAAAACATTCGTTATGCACCAATACCATTTTAACGAGTTGCACCTTTAGCTTGTTTGACAATCGTGTTCAAATTAGACTTGTTGCCACTCCGGCTAGGAAGTTTATGATGTTATTATGGAATGGATTGGTTAGGCGAGTAAATACCACCGAGCTCTCATCGATTGTTATGAGAAGATTGTCCGTATTCCTCTTCCGAATGGCGAGATTCTTGAAGTTCAAGGCGAGAAGCCAGAAAAGGACCTTGGATCACTTGCATGTATCAAGGATGATGAGAAAAAGCTTGATGACATACGTGTTGTCCGAGACTTCCCTAAGGTATTTCCAGATGATTTGTTAGGTTTATCTCTTGTGCGAGAGATAGAATTTCACATTGATCGGATTTCCTAGGCGCATCGCCAGTTGTTAGATCGTCCATACCGGTTAGCCCCTTCAGAAATGTTAGAATTATCGAACCAGCTTAAAGAACTTCAAGAGAAGGGTTTTATTCGACCAAGTCACTCACCATGGGGAGCACCCATGATTTTTGTCAAGAAGAAAGACGGTTCGATGAGAATGTGTATTGACTACAGGGAACTAAACAAGTTGACTATAAAGAACCGTTACCCTCTCCCTAGGATGACTTGTTTGACCAATTACAAGGTGCGTGTTGTTTCTCAAAGATAGATCTTCGCTCAGGATATCATCAGTTGAGAGTCCGAGAGGAAGATATACCGAAGACCCGCGGTTAAACGCCGATATTGGGCACTTTAAGTTCACTGTCATGTGGCATTTTGGACTGACAAACGCGCTAGCAATATTTATGGACTTAATGAACCACGTCTGCAAGCCGTATTTGGACAAATTTGTAATTGTGTTCATTGACGACATCTTAATCTACTCAAATTCAGAAGAAGAGCATGAAGCCCACCTGAAGACAATTTTGGACTTACTCAAAAAGGAGAAGTTGTACGCCAAATTTTCAAAAGTGCAAATTTTGGTTACAAGAAGTCCAGTTCCTAGGACATGTGATCAACCGTGATGGTATCCACGTGGATCCTAGCAAGGTTGAGTCGGTCAAGAACTGAAGACCCCATAATCATCAACTGAAATCCTTCATTTCTAGATTGGCGGGTTACTACTGAAGAGTTTATTGAGAATTTCTCCAAGATCGCAAAGCCCCTCACCCTGTTGACTCAAAAGAATAAGACGTATGTGTGGGGCGATAAACAAGATGAAGCTTTCCAAATTCTGAAGGAGAAGGAGAAGCTATGCAATGCTCTAGTGTTAGCACTCCCCGATGGACCAGACGACTTTGTGGTCTATTGTGATGCATCGAAACAAGGTTTTGGGTGCGTGCTGATGCAGCGGGGCAAAGTGATAGCATATGCGTCAAGACAGTTGAAGAAGCATGAGAAAAATTATACCACCCATGACCTGGAATTGGGTGCGGTGGTGTTCGCTCTTAAAATCTGGAGACATTATCTTTATGGGACGAAAAGTGTTATCTACACTGACCACAAGAGTCTCCAGTACATATTTGACCAGAAAGATTTGAATATGCGCCAAAGGCGGTGGATCGAGCTGCTCAGTGACTACGAATGTGAGATCAAATACCACCCGGGCAAGGCAAATGTGGTGGCAGATGCCTTGAGTAGAAAAGAAAGGCTCAAGCCAAGGCGAGTACGTGCTATGAGTATTACTATTCATTCTGGACTTAAGACTAAGATTTTGGAAGCACAGGGCGAAGCTTCCAAGGATCTCAAAGCTCCAGCTGAATGGCTAAGAGGATTAGAAAAACACTTTGAACGACGAGATGATGGTGGAATTTACTTCTTTGATCGTATCTGGATTCCATCAGTTGGTGGTGTAAGGAAACTGATCATGGATGAAGCTCATACTTCTAGATATTCAATACATCCGGGTGCGGATAAGATGTATCATGATCTGAGAGACTTGTATTGGTGGCCTGGTATGAAGAGAGACATTGCTGAGTACGTTAGCAAGTGTCTTACGTGCTCTAAGATTAAAGCCGAACATCAAAAACCCTCAGGATTACTTCAACAACCAGAAATCCCTGAGTGGAAATGGGAGAAGATAATAATGGACTTAGTCACAAAGTTTCCTAGAAGCAGCAGTGGGTACGATGCGATTTGGGTCATAGTGGATAGATTGACCAAGTCGACTCACTTCTTACCCATTCGCGAAGATTACAAAACGGAGAAGCTGGTAAGGATTTATATTAACAAAATTATAGCAAGACATGGTGTGCCAGTATCAATCATTTCAGACAGTGATGGTCGATTCACGTCACACTTATGGCAAGCTCTTCAGGAAGCATTGGGTACAAAACTGCACATGAGTACGGCTTACCACCCAGAGACCGACGGTCAGAGTGAGCGTACTATCCAGACGCTGGAAGATAAGCTTCGAGCTTGTGTTATGGATTTTGGTAGCAGTTGGGATACTCATCTTCCATTGGTTAAGTTTTCTTATAATAACAGTTACCACACGAGCGTTAAATGCGTACCATTCGAGGCTCTGTACGGGCGAAAGTGTAGATCCCCTGTGATATGGACTGAAGTGGGACAAAGTCAGCTTACTGGACTAGAAATTGTGCAAGAAACGAGAGAAAAGATTATTCAAATTAAGGAAAGCTTGAAAACGACAAGGAGTCGCCAGAAAAACTATGCTGATAAGAGGCGTAGCCTCTTGAATTCAAAGTTGGAGACCGAGTGTTACTTAAGGTATCTCCATGTAAGGGAGTGGTACGATTTGGTAAGAAAGGAAAGTTGGCACATGATATGTGGGGACCGGTTTAAAAAGTGGAAGTGTGTTGGGACGGTGGACTTATGGCTGAAGTTACCTCAGGAGCTGAGCTGTATCCATGACACATTTCATGTGTCGAACCTTAAGAAGTGCTTGGCTGAGCCAGATGTTCAAGTGCCTTTGGAGGAGATCGAGATTGATGAAAATATGCGTTCTACCGAAGAGCCCATTAAGATCATGGAACGGGATGTGAAAAAGCTAAAGCGAAGAAGAATCCCATTGGTCAAAGTTTATTGGAACTCTCGGCAAGGTCCTGAGTTCACATGGGAGCGTGAGGACCAATTTCAAAAGAAGTATCCGCATCTCTTCTCTAAACCCGTACCTTCGTCAAGTGTCGCGACTTGAGCCTTGAGGACAAGGCTCTTCTAACGGGAGGAGACTATAACCCTCCGTGTTTTCAGGTCATTTACGACGTCATATATTTCACTATTTATTTCTATTCTCGTACGCGTTTGCTTTTAATTTTAATCGTTAAGTTAAATTGCGTAAACTAAAAAAATCATCAATCAACGTAAACGGGCACCAAACAAATTAAAGTTTACGTCAAGCAAGCAATATATTATTTTTACGAAAGTAATAATCAACTTTTTATTTATTTTTATTGGTTACGTAATATCCAATACCCAACATTTCACAACTTCTACCTATTTATCTCATGTAGCCGACCACACTTAAGTATACAAGTTTTAGAATTCATTATAAGTTACATATACTCTTCCATATTTAATCTAAGCTATCTAAACAACAACATTACTAATACTCTTCATAAAATATCAATGAAACAATGGTCCTTCCCCTTCCTTAACTCACGACAGCCCAAGGGAACAAGGAGCACACATAAAATCTTCTTGAGACTCCTAGTACTAGTACACTTGAACAACCTTGACTACTTTTCCTTAAAACCTTCTAATAGTGTTCAACATCCCAATAGTAAACTTGACCAATCTAGTAATATAAATACATGCACACTAGTCTTTCACACTCATTTTCACTAGCAAGCTAAACACAAAATCTCTTTGTGCTCTTTTCCATACCTACGGCAAACATAAACCACAAAGAACAATTCATAACTTTTCATTTTATAAATCATACAAGTTTTCATGTATTCTTAGAGTTTATTTTGGAAGCTTGGGTAATCATTTTAGCAAAGGGTTTGCATAGGTTTATTAGTGTTCATCACTTTCATTCTCATTCATACAAAGGTCCATTTACATCTCTATACTTTCATATATATTTCTTATATTTTTATACATCTTGTTTATATAGTTACATCACCACTTAGTATATATTTTATCAAAGTTTACAAGAAAATCAATGCTTATACATAAACAAGTAAATACATACACACGGTGAAAATGAGTTACAAATATGTTAGAATGTGAAGGAAAAAAATATATTTATTTTGACATGTTACATAGACTAGACAATTTATTTAACAAGTTGTTAGATTATTTGTTTATAAATTAGTTTATATAAGTTTTATAACATATTTGATGTTCTTGACATTTTTATTTACATAATGTAAGTGAAATAGATGGGTCTAAATTATTGGACATTATTTATACAAAAAGATGTTGTAATGGTATAATTAATGGACTTGTAGTATTAAAAATGTGGTTAAAATCATCACCTAAAAACATTATACATACTTTTTGGGACAGCCGTATGTTTCTGTTTTGACATGGACTTCGAGACATTATCGAACATTGAAAATATGAAAATACGTCTTAATACGACTCCGTACATATAAAGAACTCGAAAAACGGATGAAAAACGAAGAAGATATGAATTTATTAGGAAACCGGTTACTATTAAAACGACGCTACAAGTTTACGATAATTATATACTTACATAAAAATAATTGCATAAAAAGGTTACAGTTCATCAGAACATTATTGTTTGGAAACATCATAAATAAGTAGAACTTTTAATTACGCGAACGGCTCGAAAAAGAAGCACTAAAACGCGGAGCTAAAACGAGTAAAGAATAACGAATGTATTTCAAATTATCGAACATTATTTATGAAAAGCTGAAAACCGTAAATGCTTCAGCAGCTACTGAAACTCTCTTTTTTGAGGACCTTCGGGTCCGATTGAGCCGAAGTGTAAAACTACAAAGTTGTTCGAAACGATATTTTACATAAACCTGCCGATTTTCATAATTTTCGGATGTATAGTTTGTAAACTAGACACTTTTCCTGACATGAATAAGTGTTAGGTCTCGTTTTTTAATAAAAAAAAATTGCGAAACATTTTTAAATCACTTAATAATAGTTAATACGTGTTTTTACTTTATAAATATTATTTGCAAGGACGAATTAAATTAACTTATACGATAACATTTATGTAAGCGTAATTAACCCACTTCGACGTATTTTTGGCGAATAAATAAATGATTGGACAAGTATGCTATTTTATTTTACTACGAGTACATAATAACATTTAGATATTATTTTAACAGAATGCGATTTAAATTTATTGCTTACTCAATTCATTTTTTTTTAAATTAAACCAAAGTTCTAGGTGGTTGCTGTAACGCTATACTTGTTGTTGTTATGTATTTAGTATAAATACATTACACTCATATCGGGTCCCTATAATTAATTTAGGTTGCATTCGGACACCTCACGTGACATTTCCACTCTTCTGACTTACGTTCGTTACACCAGGTATTAGGTAGTGAGTTCATATGCCACCCTTTTTACTTACGTGATTTGTTTTACAAAATCTACGGGTGAATTACATTTCTTGTTTACTATTGGACAACAATAGCTTTTCTAAGTGTATTACAAAGTTGTTATGCTATCCAGATTACTGCCTGAATATTATTGCTAATTTCCCTTATGCGCTGATGACAGTTCCCTATTTATCATGAACCGTTAATTGCTATTATAGTGAGCGCTAATGTTATGGATAGATCTACCTGGACTGACAATCCCCACCTTTACTTGGGTCACTACGTTTTGATACAGGTGGCTTAACATTGAACGTGTTGGTGTTGTTTGGCAAGCATCCTATATTCTGATTGGGCACAAATCCTAGTTTAAGGCTTTCGTTTCATGAGCTTAGTGCGATAATTAAATGTCTTGGACCTTCTGAATGGTTTATCAGAGTCTACTATTTACTTCGATCTTGTGGTCCACCCATTATACCGATAAACCTATGATTTCACTCAAAGATCAACTAATTTTTAACCTTTGTGTTGACTTTTGCATGTAAATTTCAGGTCCTTAGGGCATGAAGATTGGAGGGAGCCGTGGCGGAATATCAATGAAGAACGATTCTGTGTTTTTACTAAAGTCTATGCAACTTTTTATATATTAAAAAAAAAAACCTAAGTCTCTTTTGGTATTAAAAAGCTTTTGTTAAATTTAGATGTGTACTGAAATGTTTTATGACTTAAAACATATGGGACCTAATGATGAACTCAGATATTTTGCTAATGGCATCAAAATGCAAATCTTATCTTAGAAACTCCATTTAAGGTCGTTTCCTATATCTTATTGTTGTACTTTGACGTAGCACCCCACGTTAACCATTCCGCTGCTAGAACCCACATTGATTTTGGGGGTGTTACACATGTAACAAGACAAGGAGACATTACCATCATGACTTTAGAAACTGTTCAAGCCATGATCGATCAGGCAATACAAAGAAACTCTACCAACACTCATGATGACAGAAGCCAAAATTCGGGTGGAGGACCTGGAAGGCCTGTGCAACCTGCACGTGTTTGTTCCTACACTGACTTCATGAAATGCTAACCCTCGAACTTCAAGGGAACTGAAGGCGTTGTTGGCTTGTCTTAGTGGTTCGAGAAGATGGAATCAGTATTCCATATCAGCGGTTGTGCTATTGACAACCAAGTGAAATTCGCTACCTGTACTCTGCTAGGTGTTGCACTAACCGGGTGGAATGGTCATGTGAGAACCTTAGGTCATGATGCTGTTTATGCTATGACTTGGGAAATTCTCAAAAAGAAGTTGACGGATAAATATTGTCCAAAAGATGAAATCAAGAAACTTGAAATTGAACTATGGAACTTGAAGGTCAAAGGAAACGATGTTGGAGGTTACACTCAGCGTTTCCAAGAATTGGCCTTGCTGTGCACTAAATTCCTTTCTGATGAGACCGAGAAGGTCGACAAGTACATCAGTGGAACTCCCGATAATAAATCATGGACAATTTTTATGTCCGTCAAGACCCAAAACTCTTGTAGAATGCTATCGACATTGTCCAACGACCCATGTTTTTGCCTTTTTCGGCTAAACAACATCGACTTACGATAAACTAAAAATACCACAGTGATCCTCATATAATTCCGAACAAACCCCCCAATCAATTTGGTTTTCCGATCACCTCACTGCCACCGGCCGCCGTCCTCAGAAACCCAAAAAAAAGAGGAATATTACTATGGCTATGATTTCAACTTTCGCCACAGTTGATAAAATGGCTCACAACTCTCGTAAGTCCGCTTTTACCCTTTCACCTACAAATTATGGCTATTGGAAAACTATGATTGAACTATTCCTCATCACAAACAATTTACCGATTATGTGGATGTTTTAATACCGTGTCCATCAAAAACCTTATCCATTACCGAAGGTGTCACTGTTCTAAAGGAAAACACCAATTATCCAATTTGGGTCTCTAACGATGCTCACGTCTGTATGCTAATTATCTCTGCAATCTCAGAAGCTTCTTTTCACCATGTTCAAGGTATAACTTCTTGAGATCTTTGGTTGTCCCTTGAAAAGGCGTATGCACCTCATTCCACATCTAGGGAATACACTCTTAAAACACAACTTTTGAGAATAGAGATGCACGATGATGAAACTCCCGATGCTTATCTAAATCATGCTCAAGAATATGCTGATGCACTCGCCGCATCGGTGAACCTGTAAAAGATAAGGATCTCGTTATGTTACCCTATCTCGGCCTGACATAGATTTTCTTGATAACAAGGTATGTCAATATATGCATGCTCTAACCGAGAATCATTGGTCTGTAGTTAAACGGATTTTACGTTATCTTCATGGTTCGGTTAAACATGGTATGCTCATACGCCGTTCTGGTTCTACCCTTCAAGCTTTTACTGACGTTCTATGGAAAGGTAATCCCGATACTTCTCTTGAAGCTTTCTCAGATGCTGACTGGGTTGGGGGATGATCGACGGTCCACCCGGGGGAAGGGGATTGGCTATATATATATTGGTTTAAACCTTATATCTTGGACCGCTCGTAAATAACGTACGGTTTCACGTTCCTCTACAAAAGCTGATGTAACAATTCATATTTTCACACCTTTATGCATGCATGGGATTCCCTAAACCCATCTACACTTAAACCAATACCCGCTATTACCCTTAATATCAAATTCTTGTCAAGACTACTACGTATAAACCTCCATACTCGGTTCTATATGTATACATATTTATACATTCCAAAATTTAATCAAGGCTTTTTAATAACGCGATTAGTACTACGGTTAAACTAAAGAAACTAGTTATAGATTTCTCTACGGCTTAGCTAACCAAAAACAAGTGTATGTCATTCTTTTTCTTTCACCACAACTTAGTGATAATTCTAATAAGTAAACTAAAGCAAGTCTTATATTTCTTTCCTTGTTTTCAAAAGATACATACAATAAAAACTACTTAAGCAATAAATCTAACACAAGAAATTAATAAACTTTCCTAAAAGCTAGCAAAAGACTCGTGTACATATTTATCCAATTTCACAAATCAGTAATGTTTTTCCCAACTAGAAAAAGATGTACAAAAATCCCATCCTAATATAACTCTAATACCTATTGGATAAAGCCCACATCCCCTTTTATAAAACTCCTCAAAACCCACGTTATCTTTCTTGTTTCTGCTTCCATGTATCATCAATAGTAAACCACTTTATTTCACTATACATTGACCATGTATTACCCCTAAAAATACCTTGCCTTATATGGATTAACACAAGATCGTGACTCAAAAATGAGATACTATACATGCAAAATGTTTGAGTATATTATGGCTCACATAACCCTTGCAAACTCAGAATCATCTGGTTATCAAATTTACACTTCATCAACTCACCTTGGTTTCCTTGTTCTCCTGGTATTCGACCCACACAACAGCAAACCCACACCTTTATACATTACCTGACATTGTATACAAAAACTCTAAAAACCCTAAAAACCCTAATCTCAAATTCGTCACTCTTGGGTTTTCTTTTTAGTCGAAGTTCAAACAAACTAAAGGTATTCTACCGCCGTTACAAGCACACAAGTGAAGTATAAAGCATGGTGAAACGTTGGGATTAGTAGTTTGGGTCAGATTTCAGAAGTTAATCAATTAGGGTTTTCGTTTGGGTTCAAAACCATACTCGCTTTCCTTCTAACCTTCTGTGAGTTATCACTCCCCTATCAAACTATATAGTTAATGCATTCATGTCTCTAGTTGTGCTTGAAAACCTATGTATAAAAGTTATCATGAATTCACCATTTGAAAACTAATTTTTCTTTCTGATATTCGAATATAATGCGACCTGAACCCTAAATTTTGGCGTGACCATTTAGGTTAAATGCTTGATTCGTGATGTTTATACTTTCTAAAATAAGCACTCATAAAACCGAAGTTTATGAATAAAAGTTCACAACAACCTGATGTAAATGCATTTTTTGAGAAAACAACTTAAAATGAATTTTTAGCTTAAGATTCTATTACTATACCTTATTCTATGTTCCCCTAGATGTTATATTCCAAACCTAGACCAAACGATAGTAAACTCGTAGCTTAAACCCTAAGATCAAAAGAATTGGAAAAAGTGATAAAAGTTGCAAATAGGTAACTTTAAGACTGGTAACGACCACCCTAGAATCTATTTAAGTGTCGGGTCATTAGTGCACCTTGTAGAGGGCAATGTAAAGAAAATTTAGCAAGTTGAATTATCAAATACGGATAACAAATGAATAAGATATGATTAAATGAAAATCTGCAAATTTACATATAAGCTGTCAAAAAATAGGAAAAGCCCGAGGAGCATACTTTGAGCTTGAATTCGAGGCCTTTAGGGTTAATATTAGAGGCTGTGATAGTTTAGGTTATTGTAGCCGGGACTAGTAGCTTTCCACAGCCCCTGAAATCATCCGATAAGGTGCTGCTATAAGAAAGTTATGGTCCACCAAAACACTAACCTCGCAGTCATCCACAAAACCCGAGTGCTGAAATAAAACAATAGTTTTTAGAATTGAAAACTGTCAAACCCTTGCGGGCGCTGATGGAAGGATGAGCTGAGCCCAGCCTTTTTGGACACTGTTTTTAAGGCAGTAGAAGTCCGAGATGGATAAAGTGATTAACTAACTTTATAAAGTACGTAACTTCTAGTTTTCAGAAAGTCCGGACTCGTATGTTTAGGTGCTGTAACGAAGGAGTTATCCGTTAGTGAAATGGGTAACTCGTAAATATTTAGCACTTTTGAAAACGTAAAGATAAATATTTTACTTTTTCAAAATCCACATTTTAACTTATAAAACTCGAGCGCAACCGTATATGGGTGATGTAGGACTGATATTATTGCATTTGCATCATTGCGCGCTAGTTTTCATTATTCTAAAGGCATATTATTAATTTAGGTTGCGGTTAGAGTTTTTGTGCCTCGTTTTCCGTGCTTACTTTTCATTGACGATATTACTATTACTAGAGGTGAGTTTATAGTCCTCATCTTACACTTTTCAATCATTTATCAAATCTCGGGGATCGATGACTCATGTTTGTTTTTATAAAACCCTAAGATGCAAGTTACCTTTTAGTTTCAAGTATTACAAGTTTGCCTAAGTAGCTATAACCCACTATGCCCATCATCATGAACTGTTAATTACTGGATTGTAAGCGCGAATGTTATGAATAGATCTATTTGGGAATTAACATCCCCATTAGGGCAAGTAGCACTTGCTAGTATTCCGGTTGAACGGAACGACGAACGTATACCATTTCGGATCATATAGATGTTACGGATTGAACATCAACATTGGGCACCCTCATTTAAATGTACTTGATATACATTCATTGTTGAGCTTCAGTGTCATGAGCTTAGTGCATTTCGTAATACATTTTAGTGATATTGTAATTGCTACTCTATTACAGGGAAATCTTGCTATCCGCCTCGTTTAATTTATAAACCTATAAATTCACCAACATTATTGTTGACGTTTTAAAACATGTTTTCTCAGGTACTTAAGTGCTAGGTGTTGGCTTGATGTGCATCGGAGTCTAAACAATACAAGATTACTTTTCAAACGATACTTAGAGGTCGTTCTCTCATGACTTATGCAATGGTATTATGAAGTAACGCCCCCGGAACATCATTTCCGCTGCGACCCATATTGGGGGTGTTACAATGACTAGGACAAAACTCTAGTATCATCATAAACTTAAAGTTATTCCATGACATACTAACAGCAACTTCCCAGCTTAACGTGTGGATTTGAGAGTTCCACCACGTTAAAGCCTTACCCACAAATGAACCAGCAGTGTATTTTACTTTTTGGTCAATACTACCACCACTCATATCATGCACAAACTCCATTTTCTCAATCCAACGAGTAAGAACTATAACACCTCCTTTACCATCATATTCCTTAGGTTACAAGCTAAGAACTCCCTATATGAACAACCTACCCGGTTGCCATTTACTATCACATTCCTAACGTTCTTCTGAACGTTCTCATTAACCACATTACTATTCTGGATTTCCTCCATTCCAACATTTCTGTGGATTACCAACTAGCTAGCATGGCGGGTAAGAGGTTCTGCAATTGTTGGGCAATGATCGTCGAGAAATCGGGTGCTCCCCCATTGGCTCCCTCTATACAGCTCTATGGACTCCCTCTACAAACCCCATAAGCTCTTAACCCGTTCATTTCTTCCACCATATCAAATCATCAACCACGCTCAACATAACCTTCCTAGGTCTACTAAACCCTTCACACCCTAACCACCCGTACACCCGTTCCCCTTCCTAATGATTTGGCAATAGGCCGGCCAGCACTTCGGGTCCTCATCCTTGGCGGCATTATCTATACGAGGTAGAACATGGGAAACGTTAGGTAGGCAGGAAGATTCACATATATATATATATATATAATATCTTACTATATATAGATATACACATAACACCCAACCTACGAGGTGTGTCTTGCGTTTATGCGTGTGAACAACATTACTAAGTATGAGTGAGATGATGTGATTACACTTATAGACTATGTTGACCACCGTACTTATATTCGCATCCTTTCCCCATCATATTCAATATTCTAGCCAACACATTTCAATGACTGAGCATCACTACACGGCAACCAACCGAGTGCGAACACACAAAAGCGGAACATCGCGCACATAGATCCTATACGCAACTAAACGACGGATCTTAGGTTATAGTCTAGGCCAACCCACCTAGTTCTCTATAACCTTGGCTCTAATTATCAATCTGTCACACCCCGGCAATGATGGAAACTCGGGAATGTCACATAATGATCAATCATAACACAAGATACAATATAGAGAAAACTACAATGCATAAACTTCAAGTGCTATGAAGACCATCAACCTCGAACAGCCTCGAGTGATGTCCCAAATCACAACCAAAATCCACAATCTCTTATAATTATTCAAATGCCCTTACAGGGGACCAAAATCCAAACTTAAGCCAAACTTCAAAATACTAAAACCAAACAAAATAAACAAGCAAGACTTCACATGAAATTCCACTCGGGATACTTCTAAGTCTGCTAGCACACATCACCAAACTATTCCGCTTTCACTTCACCTGAAAATAATACTCGAAAACGTCAACAATAATGTTGGTGAGCTCGTAGGTTTGACTTTAAACCTAAAAGTTGTGACAATATTTCAACAGTAGACAATAGTGCTATATGACAGTGAATATATGCAAACAACCTAGTATCACCGCTAATCAATAACCATATGTCACTTATGCACCTAAAGGGCCTACCACCTTGAGCACTAAAATTAGGGCAAGACCAGACACAAACCAGGGTAGGCGTACCCATCCGCTCCAATAATCACACAAATACTGGGTAGGCGTACCCATCCGATCCAAACAATCATATAAATACCGGGATAGGCGTACCCCTCTGATCCAAACAATCATGCAACACATAATATTCACATAGCAGTCATAAGCACATAACTTGTCCCAAAAACAAAACCACATTTCGCACAGATCAATTCAAAACATTTCAAAACACATTTGAGTTTCAATTTCACCCAATGGAAAAACAGTAAAAATGGGGCTACGAAAACTCACCGCAAGCAAGTCTTTAGCAACCAAATCTCAATCACACAAGCAAATGCAACGACGTCCGCACACGACCTAGTTCAGTTAATGTCCCAATTTAATTATCCATTTCCAAAACAATCTTCACGTTTGATGCATAGAGTTTAGACGCGTTATACAATTACTCATAACAAGTTAGTCTGGTAGGGAATGGTTGTGACGACATATTTTCACAATCATTTGAATCTCATTACTCGATAATATATACTTATACTATTTAGAGAAAATAGACAAGTAATATAATAAATATTTATAATTAATAATTATAAATATATCTCGATAAGTCCATTCGGTAACCTTAGTCACCTCAAAATATCTGAATGATTTGTCCAATCTACACCTTCTCCATCAATTGTCACCAATGCTTTAGAATCCTCCTTCTGTACAGTTCTGCTCCCATCATTGTTTCCAGAATTCCATGCATCTCTCCTCCTATTATCTTGAGTTCTCTTGAATCTACACTCTCTAGCAAAATGCCCTGTTTTGTGGCAATTGTAGCATTCCACTTTGGTTTTATCAAAGCCAACAGCTTCTTTTGCATCAAATTGTAGCTTTTTACCAATCTTCTTGTAAAACTTTTTCATTCTCATTGAGATCATGGCCACTTGCCACTTCAAGTCCATTTCTTCAAGGTCATATTCATCAATCTGTTCCAAGTCCTCATGATCTAGTTGAGGGCAGCTCGATTGATTAGAAAGAAGTGAGTATGATGAAGTTTGTTCATACTTTGTGTTTTGACCAGAAAGATTGGGAACACAATAAGCGGTACTAACTTCATTAGTACTGTTTGTGTTCTCAGAGACAAAAGCTACATTTTGTGGGCTAGAGGATGATGATGCAGTAGAGCCTTTTATATCACTCTCAAAGACTCTTAGATTATTGTACAAATCATCAAAACTAAGAGTGTCCACCCCTGGTTTGGTTCTCATTATTAGGGAGACTTGTGACCAGGCAGAAGGTAGAGATCTTAGAAATTTTTGATTTGCATCCTCAGTAGATACACCTGCTCCATGAATCTCTAACTGACTTAGGAGACTTTGGAACCTGTCATAGCCTTTGTGAAGCCCTTCTGTGTTGGATACAGAGAATCCTTCAAACTGTTGCTTCAAGATATACTTTTGCATCTTCTTAGATTCGTCATTTCCACCAAATCTAGATTTGATGGCATCCCACATCTCTTTTGCATCAGTCATCTTATGGAACTTAGCAAGATGATCTTCTGGTAGGGCCATAAGCAAGGTGGTCCTTGCTTTTCTCTCTCTTTCTCTGGCTACAATCTCTTCTGCAGTTCTAGGAGGCAAAACCTTAATTTGTCCTGATGTATCTGTAGTGATTGAAACAGGACCATTCCCATTTTGTATAACCTCCCAGATTGGATAATCTGTATGGGCCAAGTAGTGCTCCATTTTCATAGCCCATATATCATATTCTCCCTTTTTGAGAATAGGCAGCTTGATGGTTGATACTGTATGAGGAGTTTGTTGGGTTGGTGTTTGTGATGATGATGGTGGAGGTGGTGGTGGTGGTGGAATTTCATCTTGTGATGCAGACATGTTTAGTTTTGAAGAATGAAGGTTTATAACTGGATTAAATTGTTCTTCTTATTCAGAGTTTCTCACAGGCTCTGATACCACTTGTGAGTCCCTTAAGGAATAGATCTCTGCAGCCTATTAAGGATGATAGCCAAGATGTATAAATACAGTTGACTATATAGAAACACTGATTATGAATACTATGTGTTAATGCGGAATCTTAACACAAGTACTAAGAAAAACAATGAATAACCAAACAATGATTTCTATTAATCTGCTTTAGAATGATTACAGATTACTAACTATTGAGATATGATTTTGCTATGAGATATCTTGAGGTCGTATCTCTAACTATGCCAAGAGGGATCCTTTTATAGACTAAGGATAAACCCTAACAGGCTTACAAAACGCATACATATCTTTTCCTAAAATATCTCATACATATCTCTTAAACGGTACTAACTATTTTCTACTAACGGTACTAACTAACTGATCAGTACTTAACATTTTGTACTGTCAGTACTAACTATAACTATCAGTACTAACTATTTGTACTGTCGGTACTAAGTTAGGAAAACATAAATCCTAACAGTAAATATTAGTAGTAATAAGATTTTGTGATTTGTGTGACTTATGTGGATGATCACCTAGACAACTTAGTACCCACACTGGTTAAAGAAATGAGTCTATGCTGGTTTATATACAACAAAGATTAATAGTTTTTCTACAATCCCTATTCGTTTAAGGTAAATTAAGGTGAACACGTGACCAACTATATTAGACAATATAATCTTTGTACAATCCCTTATTCTTTTCGGTGAATTTATTGTAATAGTTTTTGTGTGCAAATGAAGTTGATTATATTATGCGCACGCGTTTATGGTTTAACAAAGATTAATCAAGTTGAATGAGAGTCATTAAGAGGCTGTTTGATTGCTACTTAATAGGATGACTAAGCACCCATCACTGATTCGGTCAAAGGCAAGTTTGTTTGGTAGGAAAAAAATTAATACTGAATGGGCCAAAGCAGTTCTGAATGGGCCATCACACAAGTGATGTCTCTCCGATTGAGCACCTCATAATTGTCCTTAAATGCCAATTTTATCCAGTTACCCCATCGTCACATATTTTTGCTATGGCCATATTTTTTTTTCATTTTTCATTTTTATATTGTGTTTTTAGTTTATCTAAATATCTTGTTCTAAATGATAATTTTATATTTGATCAAAGATTCTGTGACTAGAGTAGTATTATGACGAGAGAAATAAACACATGAGATTTTTGCCTAAGTTGATGATATTTAAAGAAACGAACCATCATAACAACATTATAATATTAACGTCAGTTGAACTATGAACTTTAAGTTCTAATATTCAAAAACTAATAACACTATTTCTTGAATGTCAAAGTTCTTAATGATCTTTTAACAAGGTTCGATGAAGGACGAAAATAAACTAAAAACATTCTAGATTTAAATTAAATACAGGGTTAAATTGGTAAATTTATGTTATATATATAATTCATTCACTATCAAACAATTATTTTCACTCAGAATCATTATCAGTCAGCATCTTTGAATCACCCAGCACGTTGATTCATTCAGTGCTAATTTTTTTTTTATCAAACAACCCCTACATCCATCCTGTGACTCGGTTTCAAGAGTGTTGGTGAACATTTTGTTAAAAAAAAAAATAAGTAGGCACCCGTCATATGCTTGCGAGATGGAATTGAATCTCATTGTTGTTTCGATTATTACTAAGAATTTAAACTCTCTTTTTCACAGCATAAATATTGTTACGATTATTACTAGTATTTGCATTTATTTATTTTTGGGCTAGTATGACTGTGGAGTGAGGTATGTTTATAATTGATTTTAAAATGGTGTGAATATTAGAAATAATTGCATGCTATTTATATGCTTTATACAACTGACAACATGTCGTTAGGGGTGTTGATCGGTTCGGTTATCGGGTTATTCGGTTTGTTCGGTTCGGTTAGTTTGGTTATATTTTTTTTGGGTCAACCCGAAAACCGAATTTGAATTTGGTGGCTTTCGGATTGACCCAAATTACCCGAATTGCACCATTTATTTTAAAAAAAAATACATAGATATTTAGTAAAAAAAATTATTTTAAGCATAAAAATTGTTTTTTTATATTAGGATAAATTTTTATTGATCTTTTTATATATATAAGTATATAAAAAATATATATATTTATATAAATTCGGTTTTCGGTTCAGATTGCAAAACCTATATCCAACCCGAGAACCAAATTTGTAGTTCGGTTCGGTTTGGTTTTGACAAATTCGGTTCGGTTATTAGTTTGGTTTAGTTGTTTTCGGTTTTTGGTTTTCTCCAATAGAGCAATTGTGCATCTCGGTAACAACCACTTCGGTCACACTACTACGCGACATACTCATCTTCTTTTAGCCGATATCCTTTAGCATAATAAAATGCTCATACGCTCTTTAGTAAATCATCAACCGGTTTGAATGTAGAGCTATATGCATAAAAAGTTTGCTCATACGTCACTAAACTGATATGTATAGCATGTTACCTTTATCATACATATTCTTTTTCATCATAAGTTGTGCAAAATTGTGCATGTAACCATTGTTATGCATGAAAAATTAGTAAATTTCTTTCAAAATTCAATAAACAATCATATAAACATATTAAAACGTCTTTGAATCATCAGATATTATGGCAAACATGAAAGCAATTGCAATATGATGTATACGTACATTCGATTGATAGCAAAAGATAAATAAATCAAATGTGCTTATATACATGTGATGAATTAAATGGGGACGGTTAGTGTTATCAGTTAACGCAAGAACGATTAAATTCTAGGTTAGGGTATAGAAAAAGGGGTTAAAACTGTGTTACGTAGTACAGTATTATCAGAGCCGTCTCGTGGGTTTAGGTGGCCCTAGGCAATAATAACATACAGGCCCTATTATACTTGTAAACTAAAAAGAAATTGCATATAAACTTGAATTATATGCACATATATGTATAGTATTATACATATGTATATGCAAAAACTAATAATAATGTGGCCCCTTTTAAGTGGAGGCCCTGTGCGACAACACCTACTGCACACCCATCCGAGACCCCTCTGAGTATTATCTTGTTAAACTTAACCTACAAACAAGTATTTATCTACATGTCTTTGATATATCAAGTTAAACCTGCATGCATGGTTTCATATCTCCGGTCAATGGTCTTGCTCTTGGAGGCAGTTGTAGCTTAACTATATTATCATGCGGATGGATGAAGCGGGTCGGGATATGTACATACGTAGTTACCAATCAAACATGTATTATCGGCAAACACTCTTCATTTCCCTCTATTAGAAACAACCCGGCCACCACACTTGTTATGTCCGGCTTGTCGTGGGCAGTTAATTCTATCTTATGGTCTAAATTTTATATAGAATTGGTGATCAGTTCTATATCCACTACACCAAAATGAAGCTTAGGTGACGGGCAAAATTTAGGGTCGACATTGTCGACCCTAACTGTCGCATAGAGCCCACTTTTATTCAACAAAATTGGTCAGTCAAAGAAAGTATGTGGCCCACGAGCTTAGGGTCGACAATGTCGACCCTAACGTTTTTCCATGAAAATATTTGTTTTTTAATATATAAAATCCATTTAAAATTATATATAAATATATAAAACAATTTTAAAAATTTCTTAGGGTCGACATTGTCGACCCTAATATTTTTACCAAAATTTCACCACAATTAATTTTTAGCGGAAAATTTAGGGTCGACAATGTCGACCCTAATTGTTTTTTATATATTTTTACCAAAATTTCACCACAATTAATTTTTAGCGGAAAATTTAGGGTCGACAATGTCGACCCTAATTGTTTTTTATATATTAAAATGATTTAAATCAGTATTAAAAATGATTAATAAATGATTTAATTAATATTAAATAAGTTAAAAATGATTTAAATTAGTTATAAATTATTGTAATAAAATTATATAAAAAAAATTAAAATACTTTTTATAAATTCATAAATGATATAAAAATAATTTTAGAAAAATAGCATTTATAATCCAAAAATCTATTTAAAAAAACTTATATATGAATTAATTTTTAAAAATTATTTGTTTTAGAATTATATATTAGTGTAAAAGCTAATGTTAAAAATTATTCATGTGAATATCTGAGCAATCAGTAAAACAATACCCGAAAGATACATACAAACACGTATTACTCCAAACCAAATTGCATATGAATTACATGAAGTAAAATACATTCGAATACTCTAAACCGCAACAACATCTACAAGAACCACTACTACATCAACGAAAACAACAACAACGACAACAACACATTAAACAACAACACATTAAACAACAATACATTAAACAACAACACATTAAACAACAACAACTACTACTACATATGAAGGTCCTCCATGTCATTGTCGTCTAATAAGTCATTGAGTATTGCACTCGACTGACTGGCGTGGTAATCGGATTCCTTTTCATTTCCAGTCTTGCCTCCAACATCCTTAGTCTTGCCTTCAATGCCTTGTTTCTTGATTCGAGCCTGTTAATCGTAAGACTTTGACGCTTACGTTGAGCATCTATTGGTTCAGTCAACAAGGTCCTGATGAATAACTTGGTTGTGGTTGTACAGATCTGTGAGGTCCTGAAGAATAACTTGATTGTGGTTGTGCTGATCTGTAAGGTCCCGGAGAATAACTTGGTTGTGGTTGTTCAGATCTGTAAGGTCCCGAAGAACCTTCAGATGTTGAAGAAGAGCTTACCATTAACCGTTCATCAAATGCGTCTTTCCAATCAAAATATCCACATCCATAATTTTTTGTTCCTGGCTGTTACATAGTAATAAAATCATAATAAATGTATTTTTAACAACCAGATTATTTATATAATTACATAAATAAGTAAAGTATGATTTACACCTTGAAGAGGGACATGCATAATATTGTAAACCGAGGGTATCAGGCTGACACGATGTTCTTAAGATTATATCTCCCTTTCCACAAGTACACCTAAAAGGATTGTATCGCTGCATCTGAGTTTGTGTGGTTAAAGTGAGGATAAGTGGTTGGTTCTATACATTTAGTTGATTGTTATGATAAGAGTGTGTAATAGTTAGTGGTTGTGAGGATTAAGAGGTTAATGACATCTGCTTTTTTATCGGTAATGTTTCAAACTTTAAAGCGTACGATTTACAATACACGTTCAATACGTGCATTAAAGCACTACGAGTTACATTACACATCGATCCCTAAAACGCGTTAAACACTTGTAAAGCGCTACGATTCTTTGTCCGAGGATAGAGCTGATTATCACAGATTTGGCGGGAAACGGTAACGGTCACCCATCTCGACTCATCCCGCTGCTTATCATTTTCATGTGGTAACGGTACCATACTCGACTTATCAGTTTATACATTTCATGTGTAACAAAATACTCATCGTGACTTGTCGTTTAATATCTCATGTGTATCGATTCGTCTTGACTCATACGGTCTAACATTACTTGTGTTACGGTCACCCAATCTCGATTATCCGTTTAATTATTTCATGTGTAACGATACCATCTCGACTCATCCGTTTAACATTTCATGTGTAACGATATCATATCGACCCATCCAATTAACATCTCATGTAAAACGATATCATATCGACCCATCCATTAAAGCATACTTTTTATAAATTCAGAAATGATATAAAAATAACTTTAGAAAAATACCATTTATAATCCAAAACTAATCATCATGAGAGTGTTAGCAGGCTTATGTTTGTAGGCTTAGCCCATGTTGGGCTTAGGGTTATCTTTGTATTACTTGTATTTATACTTGACACTTTGTATGGTATCTAATCAATATACCAGAACATTGTATTATCCTACATGGTATCACGAGGGTCTCTCAGATCCTAAAACAACTCGCTTCCGCTTGTTTGTAACCTTTTCAATCATAGTTTCTGTTTTACCGATTGTTTCTCGGTGGTTTCCCGTTTCTCGACTAAGTTTAGTCGACGTTTCTTGGCTAAGTTTAGCCACTGTTTTACCGATTGCAGTTTTAGTCGGTGTTTTGTTTTGGTTTCTCCCACGCAAACCCCACACACTTGCTACTATTTTCACTGTTTCTTTTTTTTACAAACCCTAACTGCTTTGAGCCCTAAAAATCTTACAAACCCTAAAAAACTACAGAATCCTACATACTTATCCATTGTTCGGACGATCAAACTTGACAAACGAAAACCCACCCCCCCACATTCGGCACTTACCTTATTCGGGGAATAAGGGGGGATAAACTCATGGCCTATGGGAATCATTTAACCACTTTTGTTCCCGAAAAACTTGATGTCGATGCGATGAATTATTCCTCGTGGGTGTATTACTTTTCCCATCTATGTCATGGTTATGGGATTTTGGATCATCTTGTTGATCCGGTTGCCTCTTCATCCACTACGACTCCTACGGATCCACCACCTAAGGATGCGGAATGGACCAAGATTGATTTCATCATTAGGTCTTGGATATTCTCCACACTTACTCATCACTAAGGAAACATATGGTTGATCTTAACCCTACCACTGCCAAGGATGCATGGACATATATTGAGGCTATTTTTCAAGACAACAAGCGCCCGCGTGCTATGGCTTTGAAAGCCGAACTAAGCAACTTGAAGCTTGGGGATTTATCTATTGACGGGTATTTTCAAAAGATAGAATCTATTGTTTCGGTTCTTAATGTCTTGGTTCCCCTTCTAGCAATGAGATGTTGATACTTTCGCGCTTGAGGGTTACCTTCAAACTGATGATAACGATCTTACCGTTATTGTTAGTCGGGAACCACTTTCCCGATCTCAAAAAAAAAAACAATGTTTGATCTTGTTGAAATTACTCATGAGCATGCGCCTAGCAAACGCGTACAATACAAAAGGTACATTGTGGATTTATCGACGTCGTCAATGACTTGAAAACACAGGGTGTTATACTAGTGCTCGGCGTGGTCCTTCTTTGGGAAAAGTAAACAACCCGTGTTGGAGTTTTGCTAAGGGTTCTTGTCGGTTTGGTGATGCTTGTAAGTATCTTCACAATGGTGTTCACGGCAAGTCTACTTTGCTCCCTCGTACCTCGGGTTCGGCTTCAAGTGTGCCGGGTGTGACACGCTCGGATTTGGATATGTTGCAATCCCTGTTGGCTAAGTTTGGGTTAAATGCTCCTAATATTTCCACCCCCTCTCCTCCAGTCGCTTATACGGTTTCTGTCCCTCCTGGGTTTCAAAGTGTTTCGGCCCAATTATCTGCGCAGCCCACTTATGTAAGTCCACAGTTATTGCCTGGTTCTTTTGGGGTGTCCAATATGGGAATGGCTGGGTTATTCCCACAGGGGGTCCAATATGGGAATAGCAGGCTTATGTTTGTAGGCTTAGCCCATGTTGGGCTTAGGGTTATCTTTGTATTACTTGTATTTATACTTGACACTTTGTATGGTTTCATAATCAATATACACAGAACATTGTATCATCCTACAGAGAGTAATCTGTTTCCGGAAGTATTTTAACCAGATTAGTGGATGGATTATCCTCAGAGCTACAAGTATCCTCAGAGCTTGACTTTAATGTATCATCAGAGCTTTCATCAGAAGTAACTTGAAATGGATTATGATCATATCTTTCATCTGAGGTAGCTTGAAAAGGGTTATGATCAGACATTTCACGATACCATCTCGACTCATCCGTTTGAAGGATTCGTTATTGTTGTCACGATACCATCTCGACTCATCCGTCTAATTTTCATTAAATCATTTTTAATTTATTTAAATAATTTATAACTAATTTAAATCATTTTTATTGATTTTAATCATTTTTAATATTGATTTTAATCATTTATAATTTATAAAAAACAATTAGGGTCGACATTGTCGACCCTAAAAATTCCCCCAAATTTTACAAAAAAATTCACCAAAATTAAACAACCCGCCAAAAAGTTTCGTTATCCCGCTACGAGTTTAGGGTCGACATTGTCGACCCAAAACTCGCTAAACGACAAAACTATTTAGCTGGTATATATGTTTTTTATAAAAAACGTTTAGGGTCGACAATGTCGACCCAAAAATTCAAAGACATGTCGACCCTAAACGTTTTCTATAATTCAGCCGCATATCCATCTCTTTTTTTTCTAAGTGTTTAACAAAAAAAACATACCCTCCAAATCCCAAAACCCAAATCGACCCAACACCTCCAAATCCCCTAAAACCCACCACAATTCGAGTTTAATTTTGTTAACTTTTCTTTAATTAATTTATGAAGGTATGATGTTTTTTATAATTATTGTGTGCTAATTTGTATGTTTAATGTTAGTTTGATAATTTGTATGTTTTTTTATAATTTTTTGTGTTAATTTGTTTTTTTTTGTGTTTGTGATGAACTAGATGGAACCACCACCTTAGCAGCAGCAGGTAGCCACCACCACCGCCGCGGCAGTAGCAACCACCGCCGGCAGCAGTAGTACCACCACAGCAGCAGCAGTAGCCACCTCCGTGACCCACCACCGTAGCAGCAGCAGCCACCACCGCAGCAGCAGCAGCCACCGCCGCCACAGCAGCAGCCACCACAGTAGGGTTGGTTTTTGTTGTTTTAGTATAATTTTTTTTTCATAATGTTGTTTTATATCATTGTAATAATATGCATTTCGTTGTTTAATTTGGGTTGTTTTTTGTTGTGTTTGTGTGTTGGTTAGCCCCGGGACAGCCGAGTCGAGTGGCGGGCAATTTTGAGGACCTGATTGAAACGTGGAGGAAAGGGCACTCAAAAAAGAATGGTCAATTTAAAACCGAAGAAAACAAGGCGAGATATGTAAGTAATTTAACTCTTTACATGCGTCATTAGGATCAAGTTATTACTTATTGCTTTAATAACTTATATGTTTTTAACCTTTTTTTTGTTCTTTCACAGGAAGAGATGAAGGCCATGAAAGATCATATTAGAGCCGGCATCATCCTGTTCAAGACGGATCATGAAATATTGGATGAAATCGTTCCGAGTGACAACCGACAAAATATGTCAGGCAGGGGCAGGAAGTTACCGGGTGGTGGCTTAACTTCTCGCAGGTACGCAAATCGTGCATTTGGAGATGTTATGTCTCGGGAGCAGATCACGCAGCTGTATAGGCAAGAGCAGCAAGAGAAAGAGTTGTACAGGAAGCAAGCTGAGGAGGCGCAAGCACGGGCTTGGTTGGCTGCGCAAAAGGCTGACGCGGCGCAGCGACGGGCTGATCAGACTCATGATATTCTAGGTTAGTTTTTTTCGCACTACAACTCACCAAATAGTGCTGGTCCATTTAACCCTTCTACTTCTAGTCATGTTCCCGTACCCGACCCTATGCCCCCACTCGCCCCTCAATGGCTTCACTTACTCCAACCTCCCTTTCCCTTTAATCAACCACTCCAACCTCCTTTTCCCTATAGTCAACCACTCCAACCTCCCTATACCGGCCCTATTCCTCCTCCCTATACCGGCCCTATTCCTCCTCCCTATACCGGCCCTATTCCTCCCACTCCCGTCACTAATAATACCTTTACCAACTGTTATCGTCCCGTTCTCAACTCCACTATGTGTGTCAGCTCTAGTTCTAATTCTCAAATACCAGAAGCCGAACGTACCCGCTACACCCTTCAAACGAATCCCCATATGAACGATTTGCGGACAGTTGAAGAATTGGCTCGAGATTTGGCTCGTGACAACAATAACGAGTCCTCATCAGGGGAGGAGGAGGTGGAAGAATCGGGTGGTGACTATTCGGACGAGGATTAGGCGTTTAATTTTTATGTAGTATCTTAATTAGTATGTGTAATAACTTTGAGACTTGTTACCTTTGTGAAACATGGATTTAGTATTTTATCGTGGCATGGATTTTGTGGAATGGTATTGTAACGTTTAGTAGTATTGTAAAAGTGGATTTGTTGAATGGTATTGTAACGTTTAGTAATTTATCGTATTGTGGATTTGTGGTATTGTAACGTTTAGTCATTTGGTATTGTATCCTATTATGGATTTGTCGAATTCGTATTTCTGGATTTGTTGAAATGTAGATTTTTTCCTAGAAAAAATCTGGAAAACTAGTGTTCCAGCCCAGTTTTTTTTATGCCCAGGAAAAATTAGGGTCGACAATGTCGACCCTAATGCCAAATTAGGAAAAAGATCTTTAAAATTAGGGTCGACAATGCTTTTTTAAACGGTTGTAATGTTTTTATGTAAAAGATTAGGGTCGACAGTGTCGACCCAAAACTTCAAAGACACGTCGACCCTAATTTTTTTGAATAAAAGTATTATTTACTTTTTACCGAGTTTTTTAAAAATAAAAAAAAGGGTCGACTATGTCGACCCAAAACTCCAAAGAAGAGTCGACCCTAATTTCTGGTCAACCTTTTTGTTTGAAACTAAGCGGTCCCCACTGTCGACCCAAACATGCAAAGGGGACGTCGACCCTAAATTTTTTGGGTCGAAGTTTTTGGATCGACCATTTAGGGTCGAAATTGTCGACCCTAAGATCTTAGGGTCGACACCCTTTGCAATTTTGGGTCGATTTCGTCGACCCTAAGCACAGATTTTCTAGTAGTGACACCACGTAAAAGAAAATAAAACAATCTCATCAAACGGAAGATCCATTCGCGGTTGAGACTTTCCAAACAGAATCTTTGATTGCGGAATTTCTAAATCACCCATCACATAACATAAAAGACACCTTCCAAGACATCCTTAAACCCTTTAGAAAGCCGAATAGAAATAAACCAAGCAAGCCAATCTTCATAGGATATAAATTCAGGGATTTCTAATTCCAGCCAACGGGCAAATTTACGCAAAAGAAGACGAGCCATGATGCACGAAAAAAGAATATGGGAACAAGATTCTCCGGCGGAATTACAAACGGGGCAGATAATGGAAGGAATATCTATCCCACGAAGGGATACGTTTAACCTCGTAGGTGGCTTATCTAAACACACTTTCCAAGCAAAAATATTAATCTTTATCGGAACTACCTTCACCCATCTAGTAGGAGAACCTATCGTAGGTAATAAAGAATCATCAATGAACGTACGAGCCGACTTAACCGTGAACTCACCCGCTGAGTCAAGTGCCCACACCCATCTATCATTTGAGTTAGAAAGGATGACAGAAGCAACAAGGTCCATAAGGCTGAGATATTGCTCTTCTTCCGGACCTCCACGAGGGGCTCTTCTAAACGAATCAATAAGGGAAACATCACTAAGTTTATCCGCAATAGAAACATGTTTAACATTCTCCAAAGCGTACAGCCAAGAATATGTTTGCCTAAGAGGAGAATCAGTAATCCAAGAGTCCTCCCAAAATAAAGTATAAGCCCCATTACCCACTTTCTTCTTCATATGCGAATCAAGATTAATACCTTTAAGAGACAATGATCCAAGTTCTCGAATTATGTTATTCCAGAGAGAAGGACGAGACACCGAACCTGTACCATCAAGAGAAACATGATCGCCATACAAAGCTTTAATAAGACGAGACCAAAGAGACGAACCTTGAGATCTGAATCTCCACACCTATTTGAACAAGAGAGCTCTATTTAAAGCAAAAAAACTAGAAACACCAAGGCCTCCTTTTTTCTTTGAAGCCAAAATTTTCTGCCACCCAATCATAGAGAATTTTTTCTCATTCTTATCGAAACCGTTAAAAAATTTCCTACGAAAGGATTCCATACTATGAAGGACACCCATGGGAGCTTTATAAATTGACATATGATACAATGGCAAGGAGCTTGGGACCGATTTAATAAGAGTAAGACGACCACCTATGGAGAGGGTTTTAACTTTCCAATTCAATAAACGAGAAGAGAACTTAGCAAGAACCTCATCCCAAGACTTACTTCTTGAGCAAGACATCCCAACCTTGACGCCAAGGTAGTTGAAAGGAGTAGAAAAAGTAGAGCATCCAATGATATTGGCAGCCGCGTTAACGTCTTCATGAGAGATACCAATACCCATGAGTTTACTCTTATGGATGTTAATTTTGAGACCAGAAGCCAAGAAAAAACATTTAAGCATATGAACAATATTTACAACGTTCGCCTTATCCCATTTACCTATGAAAACTGCATCGTCGGCATAATAGAGATGCGACAAGGTCAAGGATTCATCAATGCGAATACCCTTAAATAACCCTGCATTCAAGATATTATTGAACGAAAGATGCAAGCTTTCCATAACTAATATAAAGAGAAAAGGAGATAAGGGATCTCCCTGCTCTAATCCTTTGTGGAATTCAAATTCAGAAGACGGACTGTCATTAACAAGAATCGACCCCATAGCCGAATTAAGACACCTTTGGATCCACCCTCTCCATTTAACTCCAAAGACAAAGTTATTTAGTATACCATCTAAATAATCCCATCTTACTGAATCAAAAGATTTTTCAAAGTCGACCTTAAAGATCATGGCTTTTGTTTTATAGTATTTGCATCACGATATAAGCTCATTTAAAATGAAAGGACCATCAAGAATTTGGCGGTTAGATACAAAGGCGGATTGCACATCGCTGTCTGAAATAACAGTGCTTAAGCGGTTAGCCATGATCTTAGCAATGATCTTGTAGATGCAGCCAATGACACTGATAGGACGAAAATCTTCACTACCTTCACATCTTGCTTCTTAGGGATGAGGGTAATAAAAGAAGAATTACTACCAGGAGGAAACTTACTGGAGACGAAAAATTCACGAATGGCATTAACCACATCTTGACTAATGATCTTCCAATATCTACGAATAAAATCAAAAGTTAAACCATCAAGCCCAGGAGATTTATTTGTTCCACAATCCCAAACCGCTCTCTTAATCTTTTCATAAGTAACTTCACTTTCAAGGTCTACATTTTGATCAGAAGTAATCTGTTTAAACATATAAGAATCAAGCTTGATGTTAGGATCAGAAGGCATAGCAAAACGATTAGAAAAATGCTTAAGAAATTCATTTTTCACTTTAGACGGCTCATCAATCCATTCGCCTTCAACTAAGACACCACGAATAGCAAGTTGTGACCTCTTCATATTGATAATACCATGAAAGTATTTAGAATTTTCATCTCCTTCAATGGACCAACGAATCTTAGCTTTTTGGGCCAGGTCTAACGAGTGACGAGCATTGATATTATGAAGATCTTTCAAAAGCGACGTCCGCTCAGTAACAAGATCATCATTACTTTTTCCTTTGTCAAACAACTTATCTAAAACAGAGAGTCGGGATTGGATAGAAAATCTAGCCGCATTAGTACAATGCTTATCCTCTTTACACCAAGCTTTGATCAAAGCCTTAAGAGCTTGAAATTTCTTCCTCAAAAGAGTAATCTTGTTAGGATCTATGAGATTCAGGCTTTTCCATGAGTCCTCCACTAACTTATCAAACCCTTCTTTAGCAAACCAGGAATGAAATACACAGAAATGAGATGGCCCATAATCAACAACAGCCTCACGCATAATAATAGGCCTATGATCAGACAAGTGCCTATCAAGACAAACAGCAGAAAGCGATGGAAAAACCGAAAGTAAACCTTCAGAAATTAAGAATCTGTCTAGTTTACTTATTTTCGATAGAGACTTAATAGCCCATGTAAAGGATTAACCTTCAAGTGGAAGGTCAATAAGACCTGCCATAGAGATAAAGTGATTAAAAGACTTGGCACCCGAATCATTAAAAATGGTACCGAATCTCTCTTGTTCCGATCTAACTTCATTAAAATCTCCTAGAATAACACATTTACCATCCCACGAGTCAATCATATGAGATATGTATTCCCAAAGAATTTTCTTTTAAGATAAGTCCTGAGGCGCATATACAGAAACAATCATCAGCTTAGTTGAGGTTGGATCTACGTACCAGGAACAACCACAAAAGAATCCAAGATAGTTACATTGTCTTTAGCAAACACGTCCAGGTCCCAAACACAAAGAATACCCCCTGAGAACCCAACTGAAGGGCTAACAGCAAAATCAAAAGAAAAGTTACCCCATAATGACTTGATAGAAAAAAGATCAATAATTTCTAATTTAGTTTCTTGAATAGCAACAAAGTTAATTTTATTCTTCCTGTTTAACTCCCGAATCCAACTTTTCTTGGTCGATTGACCAAGCCCTTGAATATTTAAAGACACTAAATTAATATAAAAACCTGTGAATCTCTTTGAATGCCAACAATAGCTTCTATGTTTTTCATACACCTTTCCATATTGTACCTCATAGTTTGTCCGATATCCACCAAGTTCTCTATCACTTCCAATATAGAGCCTCATGATTTAAGGTTGAGAGATCGGTTAATCCCACTTTTCACTTTTGAAACACCTTCCTTGGAACTTTGTAAATTATCATCTGGTTGGTTAACACTGTTAGCTATGTCTTCCTCAACCTTGTCCTTGACATCATTCGGTGTGAAACCAAGGGGGAAGGTTAGATCATCACTCTTTGTGGTTGCCTTATCTTCCTTCTTATTTAAAAGCTAGTAAATCCCAAAAGGATCAGTAGATTGTACTCTTTTCATATTACCAGAATCATAGATTTCAGACTCGTTAATTTCCTTCATGAAGCTTGATTCTGAAACATGATCCATATCCTGATACTGAAAGGTACCATACTTCTCCTCACCAACTAATCCTTCATCAGAAGAAGAATCATCACAAAATTTATTATCAAAATCAAGAGTCCAAACTTCAAGTTCCTTAACTCGAATCCAATATACGTACCCTTTAATAATGATTTTAAACTTATCATTAATTACAGTATGATTTTTAGTAACCACACACAATTTCTTATAAGGCAAAGAAGCATCAACCACATCATCAACATCAGATAATGTACCCCATGGAGAGCCGATTTTAGAAAATGCATTAATATTCCATGCGCACATAAGTAGTCCCTCTACTAAGATCCAAACAAGTCTGACCTCGCTAACAAAAGAATTATTAGCATGGTAAAGTTCAGAGAACCAAGAGGAAACCCTCACGTGTTTAATCAGTTTCTCTTTAGCAGATGTTGAACCAGTATCAATAAGTACCCAGAATCCTCCTAAATACGAGGGCTTAACATTATCAAAACCTTCAATAGAAATAATCGCATAAAGGTTGGAAAGAGCGTTGATATCTTTAATCTTCCCCATTACGGAACAGGAGAGATCATTTTCCAAAATACAAGAGTCATCAAGCACAATGGCAGGAGAGGAATCAGAAGGAACAGGAGGTTTAAAATTATTGGATTTCAAGACAGAAGCAAAAGAGTTGTTAGCCAACCCTTCATTCCCCTTTTTTGGCTGTGCATTAGAAACCCTAGACGCCCTTTGGAATCTAACTGGATTGGCTTGCAACCAAAAACGTCCAATCCAAATTGTACAGAGATGATCAATGAGCCTCTCCAAATTATCCACCTAAAGAAAACGTACAAACGCAAATTTCTTACCTGCTTTGGACTTTTTAATGGAATGTAGACATAAACCACCTTACCATAAGCCGTACAAACATTCCAAAGATCACGAGCAGTGATTATGAAAATTAGTTACAAATACCGATTTAGAAATTCTTTGGGTAAGATCTTCTTTAGACATGGAAGAACGGCTATCACCCATTATCGATTGAATACGGAAAAAGAAGAGCAGTACTGAAAAAGCGAATTGAAAAGAAAAACCCTAAACACAAAAACAAAGAAACCCTAAAATATGCATATCCCTATGGTCCCAAGGTAAGAGATAACCTAACTCGCTCGTTTAGAAATCAAACGATCGCTCGTTGATCTTAATAAACAGGGGTTACAGAAATCACCGCACAAGGGAGGTAGTAGATACGAATACCTTAGGGCTCGAGCTAAAGAGGATCGCCATTGGGATCATTGTCGTTTTTGAATAAATTAGGGGTTTTTCAATGTGTTTTAATTCGGGCCTGAAGATAATTTATTTCTGTTAACTGACTTGATTTTTAGGTTGAAAGTAACGGTCATAAAACAAATTTTGCTCTAAGGGGGTAAATTACAAAAAAAACTATAAATTTTATTATTTTACAGTACAATCTGCCCACCCTGCCCCCTACTTTCTCCGCCATGCCGCCAAATCAATGTCAAAAAGCCCTCGCCCCATACGAGGGGTGTAAAGGGGACGTTGCGTGATGGTGGTGGTCGGTGGTGGTGCACCACCATCTATCACACACAACTTAATATAATTCTTTTGTTACATGTTACATATTTACTTAGACAAAAAAGCCATAGAGTTATTACTAGTAAAATAGTATATCTGAATTGTTCTTTAATTAACAAGGAAACAAAATTGTCTAGAATGATTTTGGCGAAATTTTTCGCAGGAACCGATTGGGAATGGTGTGATCTAGAAACAACCCTGACAATTTTTTTTTTCAATATGACCTTTTGAATCGCGCTTGGGGGATAGCGATTTACATTTTCGTACGTGTCACCTTCTTATTGGCTCGTGAGAATAATTAAAAAAAAATTATGTAGATCGCGCCACAAGCATAGCGATTTACATTTTTTGTTTTTTGTTTTTTTTAAACTTTTGTAAATAAAAAAAATGTGGATCGCGCCATAAGCATAGCGATTTACATTTTTTATTTATTTTTTTATTTTTTAAAAACTTTTGTAAATTTCGCAAAAAACGAGCCCTAATTTTTTTTATGTAGATCGCGCGACATCAATAGCGATTCAATTTTTTTTTGTTTTTTTATGTAGATCGCGCATCAGGGATGGCGATTTACTTTGCTGTTTTTGTCTTTTAGGGTTTTGCAGATGAATAGTAACACACAGTAGGGTTTTTCAGATGAATAGTAACGCACAGTATGATGAAATGATATATCACTGTCATATTTTGTCACTTATGAATTTGAATACGGACTATATGATTATATAGTGATAGTATGTTTCTCTTAATTTAGTTCATAAGAAACAGAAGTTGAGGTTTTTCATTGTTCCTCTTTGAAGGTTTTTCATTTTTTCCCTTTGAAGGTTTAATTGTTTGAGGTTTTTCATTATTGATTGTTACTGTTTGCGGGTAGAGCAAAGTTGGTGTTGGTGCGGTATTCTTTTAAAGGGTTTTTGTTATTGGTGATTTCGTGGCTTACTTGTTTATTATAAGATGGATTTATTTTGTATCATTTGACTATTTTATTATCTAATGTATATGTGTAGTAATATACGATTATTTATTTATTTGTTTATTTAGGTACCTCGTGTTCTTGTTACATGTAGAAGTAAGTTAAATTTGCTTAAAACAATTAAAACAATAATTAGTGGCACTGATCGGGAAGCACTGTTTAGACAATCCGGTTTTGGTTGGGTATGAGATCAAATTGATTTTATAGAGAATTGTATATTAATACATTTTATGTTAGGGCGGCAAATTTATGATGAAAATATTCCATTGTATTACCATATAAATAAAGATTTTAGTATACCATTTGGGAGAGAAGAATTTTGCCTAGTAACTGGGTTAAGGTTTGGGGTCCAGAATTGGGCTGAGTGTTTCCGTCATATTTAGATGGGCAACCTATTACAGGCAACGACATCGCAAATTTGATTCTTGACGAGTCATTTGCTTAATTATACGACGACGATGCTGTTGGCCTTTGTTGTTTAGGCATATTGCAGCTTGTTATATTAGGTGTGGAGAGTAAACGTGTTGTCCCTGACTGGATGTTAAGATTAGCTAATGATAGAGTAGCTTGGGACACATATCCTTGGGGGTTATATGTGTGGCCAACTGTGTACTACAAAATTAGGGAATGGCAGTCGTCAAACGTTGGTCGCCCTTGTATGTCGATGAGCCTACAGATGAAGATGATTCCAAAAAGTATTCAATCTTTAAATATACTTAGGCATTCAAGGTATGTCAAAAATAAGTTTATAATTTTTAATTGGCCATTTAAGTTATATGTATAATGTAAAATAATTGAAACAATGTGTTTTTTTAGACTTGGATATTGGAGTCTTACCGAGTAACTGCGATTAGGTATTTTGATCGTTACAATCGGTATCCTAGAGTTGCTGCTTGGAATAAGAAAAAGGGAAGGTTTTTGGGACCAATGGTTATTCCTTTTTTTGAAGTGAGTTTTATTTAGTTTAATAGTTTATTAAGTTGATTATGTAATTTATTTAATAATTAATTTCTTTTTTTTTAAAGGGAAATATGCCTGCTGCGAGATTGACACCAGACGATAATGAGGCTCGATCGGACTGGTGGATTTCTAGTAGGGCATACTTTGACGGCTTTATTGGTCAAGTTGAACGAGTACCGTTTGATTTAAGCCGTCAAAATATGTATGAAATTCCATCCGATATTTACCGAGAGTTCGATGAACAAAAAAGAGAGATTGAACAAAATAAAAAAGAAGTTGATAACATTAAGGAAGAAATGTGTAAATTTAGGGAGGAAAGATGTTCAGGGCCCGGAGCGACAAGAGAATAAAGAATCGATTATTGCTGATCAACATTATGGGTTGAGCGATTTTACTCAATTCCAAAGCACGCAGGTATAATTTATGTACACTTTATATTGGCCTTTGTAAGTAAATATATAATTTTGTATTTATTGGTGTTCACAGGCGTGGTACCGTCTTCATTTCAGGGACATTGTAATGTAGGTCATATTTCAATATAGGTAGGACACCGATTTCCCAAACCCCCAATGCAGTCCTACCAAACTGGTTCATCTGTTTGGAAGACAGATGCCGGCGCAGTAGGCCTACTCTGTATTGGCAACCGATACATGTCGTAGCCTGGTTCTGTACATATTCGTTTGGTCGGGTGCATCTCATATGGGTAGGCCAAATTTGCAAACCACTATTGAGGAATCATAATGATGTTGATGCACTATTTTACCAGGTAATGCTATTTTTATATACGAATATGATTATATGGTAATAACCATCATGAAGTAATAAATTTTTATTAATTGTTGTTTTTTAGAATATTCCGAATCGAGGAAAAAGAAAATAGTTTCCTAGCAAGTATAAACTGACTCCATTCATGGAACAACCTCCTACTAACAATTATACCCAAGGACGGTTAATAAACTAAAAATAAGGTAAGAAGGTTAATTTATCGCCTGTGAATCTTGGGGGTGCTTTTGAGGATGACAATGTAGAGAAAATAACGTTAGGTTTTGGTGATTAATGTATGAGAACGTGGACCCTACAAAGGTAATTGATAATCTTGTATATAAAATAATAAATAAACTAATGAAAGTATGTGTACTAATATTGGTTATTAACTTGGTTGATTAGGTGCGGAGAGGAAATTATGTTAACTTACCGGACTTTCTAAATGCCCCCTATCAAATTTACTTGGATTGTTATATGAAAGGTTATATAGTTCTGGTTAGTTTTTGGCAACAATTGGTCCCTTATTTCTGTATGCCTGACATGCACAGACTTCGACATGGCACCCCTATTGGTTGGTTGTCCGGAGAGGTATGTTTATTTATACAAGTTTAATAAAGGAGTAATTTATATATCCATTTAGCCAAAAACATCTTTTGTTACAATGTTTTGAATCAGCACATAAACTCGTAAATGGAGTTATGTATTAGGAGGAGGAATGCAGATGCCAACTGGACAGTGCCTATACGAGTACCAATAAGTGTACATCCAGATATAAACGTTTTATTTTTACCGACTGACCAAAAGTCAATTGGAACATTTGGATGGCCCTCACGTCCGTATCCTGCCTAGTATTGTGTGATTGGGTACTTTATTTCCTTTAGTTATCCTGTTATAAAAACTTTTCATTAAAACTTATGCATGATTAGTATTTAATTATTTGGTTTTATCTTTGTAGGTGTTTATGCACATACATGTTGCTGGAAATCATTAGGCCACGGGAGTTATACATTTACCGAGTTCTCATTTTTACGTGTTCGACTTCATGTATAATGAGCAAAACAAGGAAGTGTTATCGCGACTAATTTTCACATGTTAAACCCCCGTGGTTAATAACATTTTGGCCGATCGTGGTTGTATAAATGAAACTAGACCACTCCTAATTTTCAGTATTCATATAATGATGGTTTGGGTATAGATGTCCCTCAACAAACCAACTTCTCAGACTGTGGAGTCATCACATGTTGGTTAATCTCTCGTTTGTGTGCAGAAATAAAGCCAGTTGTGCGCGGTAATACTCAACAGTTTTTTGAGAAAGTTAGAAATGACATGTGTGAAAGTTTTTATATGTGTAGGTGTGAGGATACTAGAGAATGTTGAAATCCTAACACTTTGAGTGAAATAATATTGTATATTATTTTGAATTTCTTTGAATATATGTCCGTTGATATGTTTGTTTTTTTGGGTAATATTCGTCTGTTGATTTCTTTGAATTTCTTATGAATGTACCGACAAGTTATATATAATGTATACACGTGATTTAAAAATTCAGTTACATGATTTGACAAGTCAATGACATGGACTAGAGTTGTCAATTTAATGACAATATATAATCTTTGAGTTGACAAGTCTCTGACAAAGGTTTTATCACCCAATATAGTTTGCCACGGGTTTTGGAACCATCTTCATATTAATAGTGTGTGTGTGTGTGTTAGATAAGTTAACATGTTATTAACGATAATAGATGTTTTTATAGGGTGAATCAATTGCTTGCTATTTCATAAGAGGGCTAGGTGTCATAAAAACATTACATATATAATAAAAACATTACATATATAATAAAAACATTACATATATAATAAAAACATTACATAAATAATAAAAAATATTACATAATAATGTTAAGGTTAACCACTGTCACTTCTAAGAACTGTATCCTTACGGAAAACCTCAACCACATTTCTTTTTGTAATGTTAAGGTAATGTTTTGATGGTTTATGAGTAAAAACTGAGACATTAGCAAGTATCATAGCAGCTCCTACAGTAATATCTTTTCCATAACTACCCACGTCAAGGACTTTGTAGTTTATTGTTCCAGGTACTGTACTCGTTAGATCTTTCAGAGTCACATTTAAATCTCCAAGAGCATTCGAAGAACAAGACTTGACGATTGCAACAACTTGTTCTAGTTTTTCCTTTTTAAGAAAGTTGTCGATGTCTCCCAAACATCCAATTACAGTGCCACCAAATGCATTCACATAGTTAGTGGCGCTAACCCACGCCCTATTGTTAAAATCAGCATCCTCACCCACATCCTCAACAACTTTCTGCATATAATCTTGTAACTCAATATGTACTAATAATTTCTTTTCATGTAACTCAATATGTATTAACAATTTCTTTTCAATGTACACTTTTTGTTCCTCTCTTTCTTAATTAAAACAAGTGAATGACAGTTGATAAAGACTTATCAATGAAAATGTCAATTATCACTTATAAATGTACGATATATTTCAGTGTTTTTTGACTATTTCCGTCACCCTACACATAGAATTCACATTCTATTTCCCCTTTATCAACTATGCTATCATCTACAATAGAAACTTGTGTCTCATACACACACTTCTTCTCTCCACTAACATACTACATGGCTTATGGAGAAAA